>CAIGRB010006680.1:65633-95695 GCA_903798255.1 Fraxinus quadrangulata | reverse complement strand
CATATGGAATGTGAGAGGTGTAGCAAGTGTAGCTACTCACAGGTGCCTGAGGAGACTTATTCAGATTCATAAGGTATATTTTTTTGTCATCTTAGCCCTTCGTTATTGAGAGGAGTTTTGATTTTATTCCTCGCTATCTGCACTCCGATACTGGAGTTCAAAATGAATCGAATAAGATATGTATTTAATGGAATGTGGGGACTATTTTTTCTGTACTTGATAACCGTCCCCAATTCCTTCAAGTTAGATTTGAGGATCCCAGTCGGGTACGTTCCATCTTTTTATGCATGTTTTATGGAATGTGGGGACTTCACCACATTTTCCTCTCTATGGAGACTTTAACGTTATTGTACATTATGTTGGATTGTGTGTTGGATGATGCTGGTTTTTCTGGGAGTCTGTATACTTGGTCGATTGGTCGGGTCATGATGAGATTGGATAGAGTTTTGATTAACTCTACAGCTATAACTTTTTGTCAACAGCTTACTGTGAGGCATCTGAATTGGACTTCATCTTATCATTCTCCTTTACTACTACAGTAGACATCTGATGATGACTTGGGGCCCAAGCCCTTTCGATTCCTCAACGTATGGACTAAGCACCATGATCATTCTTCGTATCTCAGAAGTGGACACTCCATACTCATCTTACGGGGATGGCTACTCTCTGGGAGGAATTCTTCAAGTTGAAATAGGGTCTGCATTGATGGAATCAATGGGTATTTGATGATATTTCAATTGGTGAGGGACGCTATGGAAAAAGTCAAATAAATTGAGATCAAGGGGTCGAAGTCGTACACAATTACTCAGGTATTTCCATATGCTACTGTTGAGATCACTCATGAAATCAAACGAGCATTCAAAGTTAATAGGTAGTGATTAAAGCCATATTGGTGCAACGAAATCTCCGAAGAAAAGTCCACCGTTCATTTTGCAATGCAAGAGTAAATTACCTAAAAGTCGAGCTCTATACTATAAATCGAGCGTCTGATGGAAGGCAACCATTTTCTATCATTTACCATTTATTTGATTAACTATTGCATTACATGTAGTTTACAAAATGCATTAGTACTTTAGGATCATATTTTGAATTTTGAGAATTAACTTCTATTTTACAACACATTTTGGCTAGTTTTATTTTAGTTCATCGTATAAAATCGAGCACGAAGTCAAGAACATTGCATTGTATGTTAGTATTTACTCGTATGTAACTAATTAGGAGTTGAAAAAATTGAATGAGGGAAATTTTATTGGTAACCCGAGCGCTCGCCCAACTATGTTAAGGGCCACAACTCAACTGGGTGATCGCCCAATTTTACACTGGGTGACCATCTAGTATAAACTAAAACTATAAAGAAAAAAGGGAAAACAAGCACAGCATCACAACACAATCTCAATTCTTCTTCATTCACTCTCGTGTCTACTATTGGGAAAACATATGCACGACACTTCATCTTCACAAACATCTACCAAGAATCATCTAGAAAACACTTAATCAACAACTAGGCATCGAATTTCACCATCAATTTCTTTCTCCACCAAAGTTAAGCTAAGGATTTAAAGGCATTATTCTACCCCTTTTTGCTTTTACTCCATAAACGTAATATTTGGTTGTTATTGGAAAAAAATTGAATGATTGAGGACTATGTTTTTAGGTAGTTGATGGAGTATTTGATTGTGAGTTTAATGTGTAAAAAATTGTGGCTTTAATTCAAACCTTATTTTTCTTCAAATCTAAGGAAAAATATGGTGCACTTCATGTGTTTGATAAATTGCCTAAGTGGATATTCATGTGTAATTAGGGTTGATCTAGCAATTGGCATGATTGATAGCATTTGGGGTTGCCTTTGGTGTCGAAGTTCATTGAAATTGTATTAGAGAATACGTAAACATAATTAGCACACCATAGCTTGACATGGCTAGGCATCAATCACCTCACGTAACCAACTTCGTCCCCTCACATCTAAGCCAAACTACATCTGTTTGACCACAAATTTGAACATAAGTAAGACCAACATACAATCTTTCGTATGTCTGGATATCGCTCAGGAAAAATTCACTTTTTCTTCACATTTTCTAGTGATAAAAGTCCTTAGTCAGTTTTGCGTAAAAACCAAAATTACCTCTTTTATGTTAGTTTGAGCTATAATTTCTTCATCTATTCCACACTTACCCTATACCTTGACACATTTTTTTGGGCATGGCATGGTGTTTACACTTTGAGCATGAATATTGACATATAGTAGTATAGTTTGGGGGTATTCCCACTTTCTCATGCTTTTATGTTTGTTGCCTATTATGCTAATGGGTCTTATTTTCTATATCTATGTAGGTGCAAAATGCCACCAAAAAGAAAAGATTTAGCTCAAGAGAAAGGAAAATTCAAAGTGGGCAAGATATCGACCCGTCGTGTGCCATGATTTACCTGAAATGAAGAAGGTACACCAAGGTTTCTCATTCTATGCCTTAAAGTGCATGAAAATATCGTAAATTTCCTAACATGATGTGGCACATATTTCTGCCTTCGTGTGCAATGATTTACCTGAAAAACCTCAAGATGTGTCTATGTTCCTAACATGGCTAGCACAGAGACATGCCTTCGCGTGCCTAAAAGATCCTAAAAAACCTCAACGTCATGAGATAATGTACACTGAGACATTTGTGTTGCTACCTTCGTGTACCACAATGTGCTTGAATTGGTGATATGATGAACCCAAGTTACTGTCTTCGTGTATCACAATGTTCTTATATTGCTGCCTTCATGTGCCATGATATGCTTGACTTGGTGCCACAACATGCTTGAGTTATTGCCTGCGTGTGACATGACATGGCTATATTGATGCCTTTATGTCCTTGAATATTGCCTACGTGTCCCACGATGTACATTTGTTGCTGCATGCGTGTGCCATTTTGTGCTTGCATTGCTACCTTAATGTGACTGTGTTGCTGTCTTTGTGTTCCATGATTTGCCTAACTTAGTGCCACGGCATGCCTGATTTGCTACCTTCGTGTGCCTACATTACTCCTTTTATGTGCCCTAATTTGGCTGACTTAGTATCACGATGTACCTGAGTTGCTGCTTGAAAGTGTCTCAAAAAATCTAAAAATGTGCTTACATCCTGAAATGATGTACGCATTGTGGTACCTGAAAGTGTTTGAAAAAATCTCTAGATTTGCTCGCACTCCTGAGATTATGTGGACATAATGCTGTCTTCGCATCCACGATGTGCTTGAAAAAATTCAAGATGTGCCAACGACCTTGACATGATATACACATGGTACTTCCTTCATGTGCCTAAGAGTATTTAAAAACCTCAACATCCCTTGCATGATTTGCACACAATGCTACCTTTGTGTGCCTAAAGTACCTAAAAATTCCTCAACGTCCCTGATATATTGTACATACGGTGCCACCTTATGTGCCTATAAGTTCTAAGGAAACCTTAACGTTGTAACACTGCACTTGTGTGCCACGATGTGCTTGCATTGCTATCATCATGTACCACAATGTACCTAACTTGGTACCATGGCAAGCATAAGTTACTAGCTTTGTGTGCTTGTTTGCTACCTTCATGTTCCATGATATTCCTACATTGATGCCTTCGTGTGCCACAATATACTTGACTTGATATCACATCATGCCTGAATTGTTGTCTAAGTGTGCGTATATTGCTCCATTTATATGCCACGACATGCCCATGGTGTTGTCTTTATATGTTACGATGTGCCTGATAAGTGTATTTTCTACACATATTTGAGGTCTTAAATAATGACATTTTATAGTTCTTTTAATGAATTATTACCTAATTTGTTATCTATTGTGTTTAATAGGTAAAACTCGTGATCTGATGAAGAATTGGAGAAAACAAGCTAAAAATATAGAAGAATTGTGAAATTTAAAGTTCAGGGACTAAAATGGAAACAATCAAAAAATTATTGGACTTAAGAACGAAGATTCAAGAGTTCTAAGAGTCAATTGGATGACAATAGAAGGCAACGAGATGAAAGGAAATGAAGAAGAACTAAAAAGTGTGTATGAAAAAATTCAGGGACCAATTTGCATAATTGGTACCAAAAGCTAAAGCCATACATACGCATGGGCCTACAAGCCTTCCGTACGCACGACAATCAATGTGTCGGACTGAGGCTAAAATCATTCTACCATGCGTATGCACCAAATATCCCATGCATACACATGGCTTTCCGGCTAGGAAATATTTTATTTCCTTGTTCTTGCTTTGACTCTTTATGGTATGATATTTTACACCTTTTTAACCTACAAAGAGCTGTCCAAAACATACTTGGAAGCTATTATCACATATTCTATTATTGAAGTAACATCGAACAAGAGCTTTAGAAAAAATTAACACACGAAATTGAATATTGAAGGCTCAAATCGAAGGAAAAGTGTAAGAAATTGATTTCTCAAGCTTCTACATTTATTCTTTGAATTAGGTGATGTTTTTTATTAACTTCTTGTGTAATTTAGATACAATTATGTTAGGCGCTACTCCTCGTATATTGGATGGATAATAAAATCTTAAGTTATATTTCTAATTTAAGACTTATCGTATTTTAATTATTTCTTCTGTTTGTGATTAAATATGCATGAATATTGTATTATTTGATTGTTTTACTATCAATTAGATAATTTGTTGCTTATTCGTGGTGTTGGGAGATTAACAATAAGTAAAACATTGCATATTCTACGTGCGGGCATTAGATATTAGGAATAATATTTAGGACGTGAGCAATCATGCGTGATGATCGTGTGATTGAATGCGTGTTTTGCATATGAATTTGAACTAGGAATATGATCAGATCGTGTTTTAGTATATGTTTAATATATCTTGATAAACAATATTGAATATCATAACTTTCGTAGTTTAGTTAGAATTAAAACAAAAATATCAACTCTTTTGTGTTACAATCACCCAATTGGTGGAAACTGATAAACTATAATTACACTTATTCATCACGAGACGATAACTCAGCTCACTACATTATTACTGGTTAACAATCACATACGTTTGTGGGTTTTGTCTGAACAGAGCCGAACTCGACGGCATGACATGCTTCAATTGTTGCCTTCTTATACCTGACGTCGCTCTACTCCTTCCTAGGAGTGTATAAATGTTGTCTTCGTGTGTCATGATGTGCATGCATTGTTGTCTTCATGTGAGTCAACGTGTTTTTGTTCCTTTCTTCGTGTGTATAAATGTTGTCTTTGTGTGCCATGATGTGCATACATTGCTGCTTTCATGTGCCAAACTTGGTACCATGACTTTCTTGACTTGGTGAAACAATGTACTTGCCCTGATGCTATGCCTAAAAGTGTCTGAAAAAACCTATTAAGTGTTTCAAACTCAAGATGTGCCTCCACCCTAACACATGGTGGTGCCATGATGTGCTTGAGAAAACCTCAAGACATACTTATGTTTCTAACATAAAATGCACACGATGTTTGCTTAATATTCTTGAAAGTACCTGAAAAAAGAGCTCATAATGTGAGCACAATATATAATTAATCAAAGTATTACAAATTCGAAACGTAGATTATTTTTTAGTGTTGTGTACACAACTTTCATGTTGTTTCAGAAAAATCTTCATAAAAATCAATTTTCTGTTAATTTTTGAAAATTATATAACACGACTTTAACGTTATTTCATAGAAACTCTGCATAGCTGAACACGAAAAAATATCACTAAACAAATTATAGAATCTGACGTATTATTGCCCAAGCCGCACCATCATGACATGCATAAATTCGGTAGAAATTTGCTGGAGAACAAAATCAATGGCTAGAGCCAATTCTGGCCCAACTTGAAAGTTGACACTGAATACATTATTTATAAATATACACTAGCAATATCTAACTACATTGTAATCAATAAACTGGGTTTCCCTTTGACGTTAAAAGAGAGCCGAGATTCACAGCGCGTACTGTTTGTACATCCCACTTTGCAAGTTCGGATCCCAAAAAACAAGATCTCAAAGCTTGCAACAATAAGGTCTAAACATTTACATGCCTTGCATATAGCATTTTCATTTGTTTTCCGCCCTTCAAGCAACATAATTTACAGTACAAGATAACATGATATACATCTGAACACAGAAGGAAAGACGGTTTCTGACCACCTAAAAAGACACTGAATAATCTTCTGGAAAAGATCAGTTTCCTCGGAGTTCTGTACATAAGGGAAGGCACTTGGCTCCAGCCGCTTAACATACTAACTGAACAATCTTCCTGAGAGATGAGATTCCTCGAGTTTTGTGTGGCCTTTATCGAGTAGTGGACGGAAATGGAATGGGAAGGGGAAGGGGAAGGGGAAGGGGAAGCGGCAATAGCATCGCTTCATGAGACAATGGTGGTGTTACTGCAGTTAAAATCTCTTCCCCCCCTCTATCAGAAACAAATACTGGTGGCTCTTCCTTAGGTAACGGATCATAGACGAAGGATAGATCCTTATTAGCTGAGAGAGCAAGTAGCTCCTTCTCCTCCAGCCCTTTGGTGGGACCCAAGCTGCAACGATCCGTACTGTGCTTTGCCAGAGAATCTTTAAATTTCTTGATCTGTGATAATATTATCATCATCACTATGAGCATGGTTTCAGAATAAGATTGTGCAAAGAAAAAGAAATAATATGTGAAAACAAGTACATATATTCGAGGCAGAGCATTATTAAGAATTTAAAATCATTGCAGGTAATTGAAGAAAAGTAAGAAACAGGGGAGCAAAGGTACGAGACTAACTGTGGCATTGGTACAACTAAAACTGCACAGACGACCATGAGCACCTCTATAAAAGCGAAAGAAGGGAAGGACATGGACATTAAGAGAATAGCACATTGACTTGTGCTCCTCATAATTAACCTGCAGGAACTGCACGTGCGGATTCATCTCTGCCAGTTGACATATCTGCGTTCCCAAAAACACAACCCTGACTGATTAGTAATAAACACGCCTCTAGGAAAAATGATGATCAATTGATTTTTTTAATCAAAATATCAGTCCAAACTCAACAAGCACAAGCCTAAAATGCTTGGTTGTACCTTGGGATGAAGAGCTTTGCAACCTCCACAACCGGGGGAAAAGAAATCAACTACTACAAGTTTATCCCCCGCATGCAAAAGAGAATCCACCAGGTCTTGGGCACCAGTCACCTCTTTCATATTAGGTAGAAGCCCTTTCTCCCACCACTTCTGAGCTTTCCCAATTCCAATGCCCACCTGTGTACACACAATTCAAAGGTTAGAACTATACTCTTAAGATTTATGCAGCAAAAACAACAGACCAGAATGCCACAACCTGAGAGCCAAATCAGTCATGGAACTTGAAAAGTGAAATCAAACTATCGGAAACATATTCACAAATTAATTAACCAGGGAAACATGGAGACTTCTTCTTTGCAAAAGTATGAAAACTTCTGTTAGCACAGTTGCAGGGATAGAACTTAAACAAATAAAGCAGCAACACAACCATCCACATGTTTATTCGTATAAAATGCAATCATTTAATTTGTCGTTAAATTTTAATTAACCTCGAGAAATTGAGAGAGAGAGAGAGAGAGAGAGAGAACACTAGAAGTGTAGAAACGCTGATTCAGATCAGGTGGGGGTGGGGTGGTGAAACGCAATGAAGAGGTGATTTTCTGCTCAGATTTTGTGAATTGTATCAATATACTAATGCCAAACCCCATCATATCCTACAAAGTTAGTAGTATCTAATCATGGATGGTGTAAATGTAATAAAATAAAAAACGGGCAAATACATCAAAAGTATGCACTAAATAATTGAAATAATTGAAGAGTATTGAGGACAAATAACAGACGTGGGCATTAGGAGGCGGTGGTCGAGGATTTCGTCTGATGGCTCCGATGTTTCCAGGGGCGTAAAATTCGGTTCCTATCAAAGATGAAGACCATGCGAGAGCTGTGTTTTGGAGCTTCAAAGATGGATACCTCGTAGCAGATAAACAAATTGGCAATTTACTCGGAAAAACCGCCACCCCATGTTGACTCCGATAACCAACACACGGCAAAATCAAACTGGTCTGGCTAATCACATCAGCCATCTCGAATTCTTTTCCTATTTCACCTTCCGAGTTCCAATTCCAGAAAATCAATATTATTATCAATCGAAAAACGAAATTAGAAAATAAAAGAACAAAGAAAAGGTCTGGAGTCTGGAAAAATTGAGGTGGATGTGGTAGTAGAAAAAGGAAAGAGAATTGGAATTAAAGATTAGGGCTCTGCTTAATGAATAAAGGTAATTGCAAAGCAAAAGTTAAACAGAAGAAGGTCAAGAACAATACAATCTTAATAATCTGGATATGGATATTCTAGATCGTGCCTCTGATCGTGGGGCTGGAACTGATCTTTATTCAATAGTGATGTGCCAGCACAACACGAAAGATAAAATTGGATATGTTACTAATATAATTGAGATCCGGATAATGATAAAATGAGTTTTGTTAAATATATGGTGGAAAGAATTGCACGTGAGCGTTCAATATCAAGACACGTCGCATGACAAAACAACTAGTTGAAATCCATACAAGTTTTAGTTTTCGGATCAAATCATCCAAAAAAGAAAAAAAAATCGTGGGTTTGATATTTTTCATAAAAAATTGTATTTTTTCATTTAATTTTCTACTTTTCTACTATTTCATTGACAATTTTTATCACTAAAAAATTTTTTTTCTATTTTTGATCACATGACCATATTTTTCTTATTTCGAAAACAAGAAAAATATTTTGTTTTGAAAAATGTGATTTTTATTTTAAGCTAATTCGCTATCTCTTTATCTCTCTCATCTATCCCCTATCTTTCATCTATCTATTAATAAAAAATGAACAGGTATAATATTTTTTAAGTTGAAAATTAAATCAATTAAACACATTTAATTAATTATTTTCATACAAATAAATTATAGGCAATTCAATTGTCTATAATTTATTTTCTTTTCATAAAAATTTCATGCTCGTAATCAGACATATTTTTATAAATTTAGAAAGGGATTGAATATATCCTTAAAAAAATATAAAATAAGTAAACAGACTATTTTAATAAAAGGTATGAAAAATAAATTTTCAAAGCGTCTCTATTGGACGAAATTTGAATCCGTCTTTACAAATTGTAAACTTTATATAAGGATTTGTTAACCGAATATGCTTGAATTGAATTCAAACTTGGTTAGAAGCTTGCAAACACATTATAAGAGGAAGGGAGAGGGGGAGAGAAAAAAACGAAGATGGAGAGCGCTAGTGCTATAATGATTGTCATTTGTCTCTCTATATGTGTGTATATAGGGAGAGAGAGAAATATTTCCTAAACATCAGTAACATGTTACACCCATTAATTGGTGAATTTTTTTTTTTTTATCGGTAAATGTGAATATATTGATCAAAACTGTACAAATACACCGGGCATTCCCGGGCAATCAGAGAACATGTGAGGAAAAACTAGTACACCGGACATACCCGGGCGATCAAACGCTATGTGTCAAAACAAATACCAAAACAAATACTCCGGGCATACCCGAGTAATCAAAAAGAGATGTACAAACGAGAAGATCTAGCTACCCATCGCCAAATACTCGAATTGAATCAAAACATATGGATACAAAGAAAACATAATTTTGTATACATGTGTTTTAATTCGCCTAACTATGCAATCAATATTTGGGCGAAGGTCCTCAAAAATCCTCATGTTGCGTGCCATCCAAATGTAATAAATTGTGCAAGCTAGAGCGATCCTCTTTGCCTTGCTTTGCCAAGTAGTCCCCCGAGCCTCTTTCTTGATCCACTTCAGAGCACTATGTAGCGTAGACATGGAGCGCTTAATTCCCATCCATGACCGAATACACTCCCAAACGGAACGACTAAGTGGGCAGGAGAAAAAGAGATGTAGTGAATTATTTTTGATATTATTGTAAATATTATTGTAGATGTTTGAAACAATTTTGTCTTCTCCATATTACCATATTTCTATAGTCAATAATTTTATATGGGGAACTACAAAACTCAATCACATGTATATTAACCCACAAATTATCATTTCTTCTGCTATAATTAAAATTAAACCACAAACCCTTTATTTGGACTACTTTGTGCAAGGCTATTGTTCATAAGGCTCTCAATTTTTTCTTTTTTTTTTTATCTTTTTTTTCGGATGCTTGTAAATGAAGATCCCCATGTTTATATTACGAGGAAATGCCATCGGATGCTTAGTGCTTTCATAAATTTTAAATAATATTCACTTAACCTACCAAAACAATGACAACCTGAAGTTTTTGGAACCATTTATATAGGACAATTTCCTTTACAAGAAACATATTTAATTAATTATTTTCATACAAATAAGTTATAGGCAATTCAATTGTCTATAATATATTTTATTTTCATAAAAATTTCATGCTCGCGATCAGACATATTTTTATAAATTTAGGAAGGGATTGAATATATCCTTAAAAAAATATAAAATAAGTAAACAGACTATTTTAATAAAAGGTATGAAAAATAAATTTTCAAAGCGGCTCTATTGGACGTAATTTGAATCCATCTTTACAAATTGTAAACTATATATAAGGATTTGTTAACCGAATGGGCTTGAATTGAATTCAAACTTGGTTAGAAGCTTGCAAACACATTATAAGTGGAAGGGAGAGGGGGAGAGAAAAAACGAAGACGGAGAGCGCTAGTGCTATAATGATTGTCATTTGTCTCTCTATATGTGTGTATATCAGGAGGGAGAGAAATATTTCCTAAACATCAGTAACATGTTACACACATTAATTGGTGAATTATTTTATGGTAAGTCCCATAATTAAATGATCAATCAATTAATGTGTGTCATGTCACTAGTGTTTAGACATGTATATTGACTAAATGTTGAGTACCTTAGCTTTAGGTATATATTATTTTTAGGATCTGTTTGTCAAAGTTTTTGTTACACCTCTTTTAATGAGGCTCCAAGTCATGGCCACGTGGCAGCAAGCAAGCTCAATCAAGCCTAGACTCCAGGTCACCGTCCTACTTGATTGAGTTGAGGCCGTACATAAAGTTGCCAAGGTGATATCCCACTTCTATTGAGGTGTCATGTAGAGGCTGATCCTCCATGGCCAAGGCGAGGTGTTATCTCCTGCAGCATAAGGGAATTCGAGACAATTTGCCTTTTTGTTGATGGGAATCACCTCTCGCGTCACTTCTTACAAAAGATTTTTTGTGCAAGACCTTCCCATAATTGATTAATGTGACGAAGGTCAGACCTAGACTCTTCTTTTACTATAAAAGCTCACACAGTATCATTTGAAGATAATGTTACTTTACACACTCAAAGTAAGGTTGCTCTTTCGTTTTTATTATCTTATAAACCCTCGATGCTCGGACACTAACATGGCTCATGTCTTCCAACCATCCCACATCCAAATATACTACTAATCTTAATTATCTTGACTGTTGAAGTGCTACTAACCGCCTTCCCCACCATCGGAGAACTCCACGAGCTAATAATGGCGTCCAAGTGTGCAGGAGCTTGTCTACGTGAGCGTAAGTGGAGTCGAGATCTATTTATCACTTCACCCATGCAAAAATTGAGGTCAATAGATTAGCATCGTCTGTGAAAACCACACTATCTGCCACGAGCAACCCCGTAAAAAAGTTGGCTGGACAAGTGCTTCAACTTTCTCCCTTGAAAAATGTTTTTTTTTTTTTGAATAAAAAACAAATGGAAGTTTCAAAAGAAGAAGATTCGAAGTGTTATTTGGTACTTTAGGTGTTTGAATTGCATGAAAAATGAAGATTCAAAAAGAAGAATCTACTCAAAAGATCACATCTTTCAATAAAGAGGTGTTATCCTACAATAAGTGCTAGTGAAAAAGATACACATCCAAGGAGGCCAAGGAAAGTCTCTAAAAAAGAGGTCCTCCAAACCAATGTTACACATCGCAAACCTTACCATCATCGTCATCAAGATGGTAGGGTTGCTGTATGCTTCGCTAGAGAAGTGGCGAAAACAGTCTCCAACATAAGGAATATCACAGAGCAAAACTCCATAATGCAATAGCTCTCCCTCCAAATACAAGGACACGTGGGTTATCAAATGCCCCAAAATGTATCCCAGCTAGACCTCTTCCATCAACAAAAGGAAGAAAAAGTTTAAAGTAGAAGACCCAATCTCATAAGAGCATGAGAGGTGTCGTCCTATTGAAAAAAGGGAGGTAGAGTGGATGTGCCGACAAACTACATGTTCGGTCGACCTGTAAACAGCCCATTCAATTAAGAGGGCAATTTTCTTCTTGAATATGAACTAGCGCAAAGACCTCAAAGCTCTGACATGAATTTGATAGGATTGGCCAAGAGGTGCATAGAAATAGATCCTAACAACCACCTCCCGTAGCAAGGCCACATGAGCAAATGTAAAATCGTAGACCCCAAAGTGAACCCAGCCTAGAAATAGGCTTGAGAAAAGGTTAGTGAAGATTGCAATAGAACTAGCAAGGACCTCTCAACTGCATAGATACCAAGCTGATGAGGAGGATCGTGACGGGCCATATAGGTTCTATGAACTTGATGATAATGATAATAACATCCACTTCTCTCAAGAGCTACGAAGTGCCCATGTTTCAAGTCACTTTCTGCCTTTCAAGATCCCTTTATATGAAGTAAGAAGAGATCTAATAGAGTAACTCAACTCTTATAAGACTCACAAGAGTTTAAAAGGTATCTCACTAGCCTTAAAGTGTAGAGTCTTCCACCAAACCCTTTGTGGAGGGGCCAAGAGGAGGTACAGTAGGCTCTAACCAGAGAGCATCAGAAGTTAGCTGAACCTCAAAAGACAATTCTTTAACCAATACTTGTCTAACTAGAAAGGAGAGACTTCATCTAATGCCTCTAAGACTTGAGGCAAATAGCCAGTGAAATGCTAAAAAAATACTTAGGGTCTGTTTGATTGCAAGAATAGAATTTGGGCAGAAAGAAAATAAATTCCAGAGAATTGAATTATCTAGAACTTATTTTACTGGGAATTGTCAATTAATTGTGTTTGATTGGTATAATTTTTCACTTGAAAAATGTTGAAATTTTCCATCTTTTGATGTTTGTTTGGCTTTGTTTTCCATGGAAATTGTATTTTGTGACACAAATTCCAATGCATCACTTTCGACCAACAATTTTTCTCTCTTTCTTGCACACCCCACTTTTATATATATCCTCCCCTAATTCTCTCCTCACAAGATAATACACTGCCTCACTTTCTCTCTCTTTCCCAATTTTTCTACTTGCTCTCACACACACGTTCTCTCTTAGTAGCACTGGCGCCTGGAGTACCAGATTGTAGTTGCGTTTGACCAGCTGGAAGAAGCCAATGTTTGGCCGCACAGTTTTTGTAGTGACGATTGAGGTGGGTAGTTCCAATTCGTTTTTGCCATGCCTGTCGTTTTTGGCAGTATTTACATACTGTTTTAGTTTCTGGAAGTCCATTGACCACGCGACCAATTTGAACCAATTTAAAATAGTCCAAACATTTTGCCTGCTTTTTTCCCTTTCTCTTCCCTCTTGCATCGAAAATATTTAATGTGGGTTCTTCATCTTATTCCAAATCAATTGGAACACTAGGATCAACATCAACGTCATCCAAATCAATTGGATGACTACCTTCATGAACGTCGAAATCTTGAATATTTTCTGGAATGGGTAATTCATTTAGACCGACGAATTTATTCCCAAATTAACTTTGGGCAGGTGTTTCGTCTCTGATAACGAACAAGTTTTCAACAAACGATCGTGAATCTATTTGTGAATAATGAAAATTTAATGTTGAAGACTTGAAATAGAATATAGAAATGTAGAATTGAGAAGTGAATGAAAATTATGTAGTAGTATATAAAATGAATTGTAAAATCAAGATAATAATGTAAAAAAAATATAGAAGATGATTATAGAATGAATGAATGATATTGTTGATATTGATTTGTAAATTGTAGAGAGTAGAGTAGAGAATGAGAGATTGATATTGATATTGATAGTAAGTTTGGTGAGAAAAAATGTTGTAATGTATGGGTATTTATACGAGCCGCTCACCGAGCGACTCGTCTAGCGAGCCTGCCTGCTCGGCTTGTGCTCGTGCTCGAGCTCGTCTTTTTTAAGAGCTCGAGTCGGCTTGGGCTAGTTATTGGCGAGCGACCGTGCCGATGAGCTACTTGGCTCGATTGTCACCTTTAGATTGGAGGGCAAATTCCCTTTTATGGCCACTTCGGCCCCGCTAAAGTCCATTGATAAGTGTAGTTTTTATACTTATTTGAAATCCTAAATGGTGATATATTATTGTTCATTGGATAAAATACTACCTAACTTGTGTTATATTTCATTTTGTAGGTAAAACTCAATATTTGATGAAGAATTAGATAAAAGAATGCAAAGACAGCTGAAAATGACTCAATTGTATCAAATACAAAGTTTAGGGATTGAAATGCAAATATCAAAAGTTACGTCAAACCTCACAATGAAGATTTGAGAGTTTTAGGTATCAATTGGATGAGAAAAGAAGGCAAATGGATGAAATATAGTCCAAGTATTATCACATATCAACTTCCAGCCGAAAAATTTATGCTTTGGATTTTCAGGCTCACATTGAGACCCAATTTTGGCATAGCAAATTTTTGAATTGGAAAAATCATATATCACCAAGAATTGTAGCACTTCGAGTTAGCTTTCCAATGCACTTTAAATTACCTCAATCAGATATCGAGAGCAAAAGTTATGACAAAAATATTGAAAACTATTTAGTTGTCGGAAATTAGGCGAAGCGCGCGCCCTCGTCTGAGGCTACCCAAACCCCCAAGGCGCGCGTCCTAGGTTGCACTAGGCACGCTCCTCAAGGAAAAAAGGAAAAAAATTCTATTTTCTTTATTTTTGTTTTGGTAATAATTCAATGCGATCTTTTTGACATCCTTTAAATAACAAACTCAATCAGAATGTGAGGAGACCTCCTTTTGACCTAAATTTCATCATATTCTACATATTTTGGAGGTGAAGAACAAGTCTCTACATCAATTCAAGACGAATCATACAAAAATTTTGAAGATTCATAGCTCGGTTTCAATATTTGAACCAAGAACGTGAATTTCTCATATTTATTCCATCTTTCTTATTTTTGGGTAATGTTTTTCTAATTATTCTTGTGTAATTTAATTATAAGAATGTTATGCTAAGTTTTTCATTGTATTGAATGAATGATGAATCACATTGTTTATTTATTTTAATTCAAGACAATTAGTTTAGTATTTCTTGATTTTTCTTGATTGGTTTTGCATTTCAATTGAACTATTTGATCACCAATTATATAGTAAGTTGCTTGTTGTAGTGTAGAAATGCTCACAATAAGTCTAGAACGCGACAAAATCAACACATAGGCAATAGGTACTAGGAATAGGATCAGGTCGTGTTAAACATATGTTTAATATATTTTGGGAAAGAATATTGAATAACAGTGGATTATCGATTGTCTTGAATGTATGAATTTACTAGATTACGAATTGAGAATTGAATTAAATAGCAATAAGGGGATTTACGAATCCAATACTAACATTCACATATTAGATAAAACACTTTGTTTGCTTGATTAGTTTAGGATTAGTATAAATAATATATGAACTATCTCTTTTGATTTCATCACACTTCGAATTTAATAGTGGCTATTAAATTATAAATTAGATATTATTCCTCGTGAGAATGATACTCTTAACTCACATATCTTATTACTTGTACAAAGATCTCGTACGCTTGCGGGTTTCACCCGAACAAGCCTCGATCATACTGCACCAGATAGAGGTGAAATTTGGCTTCAATTGCCTCTTTGTCGGAAATTTTTTGGAAAAAAAAGACAAGTCTCAGCCCCTATAACTTGAACATCTACAAATAACTGAAGTGGATTAGCTCAGCAATTACCTTGGAGGCCATTAATTCGTCGTTGATGAAGTGAATATTTTTCTTTATCATCCCTAATTAGCTACATTCCTTATGAGTGGGCTGATAGATGACAAAAATGATATCTCAATCCTCCTAGGATATCTCACATCGCGGCAATGAGTCTACAAGAAAATAAAAAATTAGTCAAGTGCAGAATATGAAACATAAGTAAAAGAAGAGGCAATCGCTTTTCAAACTACTCATTTGTTGTGGAATAGGTAGTAGGGGTTTTCAAAGGCACCAGTAGGTCTCTAACATGGTATCCCATCGTCTTGACAGCTAGATTCAGAAATTCTTCCATCATTTGATGGAGGTTAGCAAGTTAATCACGAAATGACAATGCCCACGGTGGCTAGATAGTACCACCATTCCACTTTACCAACTTCTCTATGGCCATAAAATGTAGAGGAAAAGAAAGACGGAGAAAAGGAATATCCATCTGGTACGCGACCTCTCACCAGAGCATCCACGATCCAACCCTTTAACTCCATGATTTTAGATTCAGTTGGTTCAGAGCCAAGCCATACGACCTCAAGAAGAGGTAGAAAAAAGGGTAAAGAGAGTATCACTCATGGCCACGCACCCTTACCTCGAGTAACAAGCGCGCTCGTGTGCCTCAGATACAATGAGGCCTACCCTATCAGGAATTCTATTAATCTCCTTAAGTGTTTGATGTTTTGTGGAGTTCATATTGGAAGGGTAATTTGGCGCCCGCGCCCTCCCTCCCCCCACTACACAAATGTATCTGCCACATCAGCACATCTTCTCCAAATGTTTTTCCCAAGTCTCATTGCCTTAAAATCTCTTTCGATGTGAGGACAATGGATGTGCTTACTGAAGAATGAACTATAGCTAAATCTTTCCATTTACCTCGCCAGAACTAGTCCTAGAGGTCCCTAGACATTTTCCACCATCTTAAAAACAAAAAAGATGGAGAGAATGAAGGAAATGTTAAAAAAATTTACCCAAAGAAATCAAACCAAATTGAGCACCAATGAGAATCTTAGAAATGAAATCATTGATTTCATATCTAACAATAGAATCGAACCAAGATCAAACCAACTGGTTTTGGTTCGATCGAGTCCAGTCTAGTCCAATCCAGATCTTTATATTAAAAATTTATATAAAAAAAGTATAAAATTACTTGTCAAATTAAAAATGGACAAGAATAGAGTTGAAATCAATTATCATTCATGCAATATAACAAAATAAAAATTAATTAAATAAGGTAACAAATAGAAATATACTCCAATGATCAAAATTAATATGGGCATATAAAAAGTATAAACTAATTAATACATTATAAACCGTAAAATCTGAATAAAAAATTAATTCTTATGAAAATTGATACAACAATATATATTAAAAAATGCATGTAGTATTTATAACCTAATTATATTCAGTAATATTCAAGGAGATTGTCTTGATTATGATGATCAACCACTTTGAAAATAAGAAAAATTTAAAGTTATTATAAAAGATTGAACTGAAAATAGACTTTTTCCTATGGATTTGCATTAAAGCTATTAATATTTGTAAAGTCTTTAAAAGTATATTTATATTTAAATGTTAATTACCCATTAGGTTTTGCTGTAAAAGAAAGAAAAATAAAGTGTATGAAAAATAATTTTTTTGCATAACATAATTTTAGAGTCTAGTGTTCAAATAATTGATGCATATTGTGCAATACACCTACAAAAAGAGAAATTAGAGAGAACCAAATTCATTGTTGCTTTTTAAGATAATACCAAGAATCGTACCCAAATGGATCGATTCTCGATGCATAATCTGACACTAATCCATTTAATAAAGAAACCAAAGTTGAACCGATTGGTTCTATTCGATTCCAATTCAATTCTACTAATTCTAAGAAAAAATGCTTACCCTTAGCATAGAGTTGACAAAAAAACTCGTTCAACCCGAAACCTGTGGGACCCCATCCCAAGCTGGACTGGGATTACCCGCCTAATCGGGTAAACAGAGTAGGGACGATGCGAGGGTCATTGCCTCGAAGCGGGTACGAGAATCATAGTTCACGCCCCGCTACCCGTCTCATTTAAAGTTAATTTTAAATTTATGTTTTTTATCAAACAAAAATAATAGATTTATCATATTTTTAAAGAGAATATAAGTTTTTTATAATAAATTGGTAAAAAAGTAATAATATTTACTAAGTAAAGATATAAAAAAATAAAAGTAAAAAATAAAATAAATAAAAAATAAATGGGGCGATAAATGGGGTAGGGGACCTGTCATATCCCGCCCCATCCCGTTTTAAACGGGTACGTGGATAGGGGTAAGGTAACCAAAATACCCGATGGGACGGAGATAAAAATGACTGACTCGTCTCATACTCGCTTCGTTGCCATCCCTACCTTAGTAGTAAGGCTCTTTAGAAATGATGAATGCCATAAATAATAAAAGTAAATCGTCAAAACATACAAAGAAGCAGAGTATATGTGAGATTTTGAATTTTTTGCCAAGTACAAACTTGTAATGTGAGGGAATGAGGCCTTTTATAGGTAGAGACAACGAACCCCAGTCGTTGTTTAAATCAAGAATGATCTTGGACATCCATTCATCAATTAATTAGTAATGTTGAAATAAAGCGTTAGACATGATAAAAGGCATAGATAAAGTGGTGCATCTCAAACTAGCTAGGAGATACATGCCTTTAAAGGAGGCGAAGCTTCAACTATTTTTCTGGGAAATATGTGAGGGCTTTCAAATCATTGGCATAGAACCTAAGAATGTCTCATAGCTTAGAGGCCTCAAATCACCTATGATACAATGTTCAAATTCTTGCACCACCTCGTCTCTACATCATAGCTTCATCAAGCTGCATATGTTTTAGAGTTCGCCTCTGCCTAATAGTTTCACAAGCCACCTATCTTTTAGAGCCTCATCCTCTATGTTAGGACCTTGCCTCTATCTTACATCTTCATCAAGCTGTTTATCTTTTAGAGCTTGTCCTCTATGCTATGATTATGCCTCCGCCTCACAGATTATCAAGCTACCCATCTTGCAAAGCCTCGTCCTCTATGTTAGGATCTTATCTACCTCACAGCTTTGTCAAACTGCTTATCTTTCAGAGCCTCGTCCTCTATGCTAGGAACTGCCTTTGCCTCACAGCTTCATCAAGCTGCCTATCTTTCAGATCCTTGTCCTCTACGCTAGGAACTTGCCCCCGCAACACATTGCTTGCATAACTGCTTTACAATGTATCAAAATATTACTTCCACATTTCAAATTCACTCATTATATGAATATCTATGCCCAGACTTGTGGGACTATTGTGTTGTGTTTAAATACACAACTATCACCTTGTCAAAAGTAGACAATTAATCATCCTGCAACTCTACAATCTGCTCAATGCATTATATAAATATCCATACATAAACTTGAGTGACTATTGTTATGCTTCTTCCTATGAGGCTTCTAGTCATTACCACGAAACAATCAGCTAACAATCCCAATCAGTTCCACACTTCACATCACTATCCTACCTGATAGAGATGAGTTCATAGGTAAGGTGGCTGAGATTATGTACCACTTGTGTCGAGGTTCTAAGTAACGGTCGACCCCCCATGGCCTGGGCAAAGTCTATCACCTGCTGTAGAAGGGAATCCGAGGCAATTAACCTTTTTTTTTTTACGTAAAGTACCTCCCACCTTACTTCTTACAAGAGATCTTTTATGCAAGATCCTCCATGACTGATTGATGAGACGTTTCTACAGAGGGTACCTAAAAGGTCAAATTTTCGATATATATATTTCAGATGTCAAACCTTAGGATGATCACTTTGTAGAAAATATTAAATGTCAATCATCCTATGATTGATGGAGTGACACTTAAGAGAAAACACTTCGACCATTAGGATGAAGCCACATGTTTCTTGATTCCACGGTGATAACTCCTCATCTTCTATTTTAAAATCTCACACTTAGCCCTATTTGGGCTCCATTTTAGAAAAAATAATTTTTTTTCTTATTTTCGACCACACATTCACTAATAAAATAATACACGCATAAATTCAAAAAAATTTCTTATTTTTTTAACCACACATTCCCCAAAAAATCATTATTCCAAAATATACATTTCCCAAAATCTATTTATAATAGAGATCAAACTAGAGCTTAGTGTCATTTAAAGGTAATGGGATTTTACATATTCAAAGTAAGGTTGTTTTTTTCGTTTCTATCATCTTATAAATCTTCAGTGCTCGTACATTAACGCGACTCACATCTTTAGACCATCCCACACCCAAATATACTACTACATTTGATTTACTTGATTGTCGAAGTACTAGCAACTGTTTCTCCCACCAAAGAAGACCACAAGCTACTAAAGATTTATCCAAGTGTGTAGCAGCTTGTCTAGTGGATATAAGTAGAGTCGGGATTTGTTGGTCATCACCCGCGCAAAAACCAAGGTCAACAATTTTTAATAAAAGTGTTAACGGATCCTGATAAAAAAAAAAATTTAATGAAATTTAATGTTAAAATTGAAGTTTGACATTTGAAGTTATCAACTTTTGCTAAAACTGAATTCAATGTTTGTTTAAGCCTCGTTTTTTAGTGTAGAATGTATTTTGAAATAATAGATTGATGAAAAATATGCAGTTAAAAATGAAGAAAAAGTTTTTGGTTGCATGTAATATTATTTTACTGAAAAATATATAGGGTTTGTTTGTCTCGGAGTAATGAATAGTATTTTTTGGAGAATGTGTGGTTGAAATTTAAAGTAACTTTATTGATTTGTGTGTAAAATATTTTATTGGGTGAATGTGTGGTGGAGAATCTTACTGTAGCAAACAATGTTTTAAATTAATGGTAGACAAACAATGACTAAGAGTGTGTTTGATGTACATGTGGAGAATCTTATTATAGCAAATAATGTTTTAGATTAATGATAAACAAACAGGGGCATAATTGAAAATGAGAAAGAAAAATATATTTTGAAAAAAATGGAAATCAAACAATCCTCCAATTAAATATATGGAAAAAAATAAAATAAAATATGCTAATTGCAAGAAGGATGTACAAAATGAGGATAGCGGGGGAAAAAAGAAAAAGATTTGAAATGGAATTTACCCTTCAAATTTTCAAAAGGAAAACTATCAGACAGTGCACCAAATACGCGGAAATCTTATATCCCAGCACACTACTGCCCAATTCTCTCCACCAGTTTCAGTATTAAACGTTGCACAATGCAAAAGCTCATTGTTGCCATATTATTTGATTAGATTCATTTCCCCCATTCTAAATGCTCCCATATTCTCACACCACAAGATCCATATTTTCTCTATTCAAAGGGAGATACAAATAATGAGGTTAGACGGAGGCTGATTCTTGGAATAAAGGTAATATTATTAGCAAAACAAAAATGCTTCCCATATTCCATTTTTCAGTTTTAGTGTAGTTTCGAGACTTTACTAATCTTTAACCATCTAAGGCCTCATTTCTTGGATCTTGAAAAGAGACCATTGTTGCGGAGTTTATAATTTACAATTTTCTAATTTTTTGCCTATTGTTGAATGCACGACCTAATTCTTCTACTAGAGGTAAATTGAAGTTGGTATTTTTCCTTGTTCCCATTCCAATAATATGGTTTCTTTAAGCTTTTCAAATCCACATCCCCAAGTTATGGAAAATTTGACCAAAAATTTAACCATGGGTCACTGCTGGTTTTGAGATGATATTGGACATAATTAATAAAATATAATCTTTGGTAGTTTGGGATGCTGATTTCAGTTTATTGACTGGTTTTCACATAAATTGAAATTACAGATAATGGGAAGGAGTCTAAGTCTAAGCCCAATACTTCGAAGGGAGTTGGAGAATCTCGACAAGGATGCTGACAGTAGAAGGTCAGCTATGAAAACGTTGAAATCATTTGTGAAAGACTTGGATTCCAAAGCAATACCTCTGTTTCTTGCTCAGGTTTCTCAAACCAAAGAAAATGGGGCATCATCGGGCGAGTATACAATTTCACTTTATGAAGTTCTTGCTCGTGTCCATGGACCCAATATAGTCCCTCAAATAGATAACATCATGACTACCATTATCAAGACCCTGTCCTCGAGTGCAGGATCTTTTGCTCTTCACCAGGCTTGCTCAAAGGTTGTTCCAGCTATTGCAAGGTATGCAATGGACCCAACAACAGCAAATGACAAGAAGAGATATATTATCCACTCTCTCTGTAAACCCCTATCTAATTCTCTTTTGGGTAGCCAAGAGAATCTATCTTCTGGAGCTGCTCTCTGCTTACAGGCGTTTGTGGAATCTGATAATTGGCGATTTGCTTCAAAGGAGATGGTGAATGAGGTCTGTCAGAGAGTTACTGGAGCTTTGGAGAAACACACACAGACCAATTCACATATGGCCTTAGTTATGGCTTTGGCAAAACACAATAGCTTGACTGTTGAAGCTTATTCAAGACTGTTGATAATGTCTGGATTGCAAATCCTGAATTCTGGTTTTATGGAGGCAAATACTCAAAAACAGTTCTCAGCCATTCATATGGTGAGTTATCTGATGAGATGTTTGGACGCCAAGAGTATATTCTCTGAATTGGATTTGATAATTAAGGAGATGGAGAAGTGCCAGTCTGATCGAATGCCCTTTATAACCAGGGCTGCTTTTGAAGCACTGCAAACTGCAAAGAGAATATGTGTTGAGAAAGGTTCAAAACTTGAGAGGGACGTGGGTTCAATCACTGGCTCAAACTTTGAAAGGAGAGAGAACATCAGGAGGAATGTGGGTGGTTCTGGAGAACAATCGCCTCTCACTGGATCACCTGAGTCACAGACTGTTGATTCTGCTTTTGGATATGATTATTTTATGCAATCACCCATTTCAATGAATCAGGTCCCTCAACTCGGGTCCTATGATCGTAGGAGTGTGAACCGTAGACTCTGGCGAAGGCATGAGAATGGCGGCTTAGATGTATCTCTGAAAGATGGAATGTTTTCAGAGATAACTCCAGGAAGTCACATCATAAACTCTGGGCACGGTGAATTTTCTGATAAGTGTACAGATTTTTCTGAAAATTTTGCAGGGTTCATGCAAGGAAGTGTGGAAAATGGAATTGTCAGAAGCTCTAATCCCAGCCCTCATGTGAGTTTTGACTTTCAATAGCTATTAATACTTGTTTGAATTAGATTTTATGGAGAGCCATAATTTGCTATAACACGTGAGAAAGAGAGAAAGCATAGTGTATGAAAGCAAATTTAGCTAAAATTCAAAGAAAATTTATATAAGGTTCCAGTGCACCATTTGTTTGAATTTTGAACAGTATGGCCAGCATCTACCTTCCAGAAGTTATAAATTTTATTTAGCAAACATGAAAATTTGCTTAAATGCATGTTCTCTACCATTTAGAATTAGATTTTTACATGGAAAATTTAGAATTATTCTAATCGTCTGACTAATTTCCTTCTTATAATGCATATATCACTTCGTTTCGTGTTTCAGAAGACACGGTCTCACATTAATATCGAGGGTGTAAAGATCTTCACTACTCCAAGAAAGCTCATTCGTTCACTTCAGGATGCAAATGGTATGATCTCAGACTTCTCCGAGAGACAAACTAGAAGGTTCGGAAGTCCATTCTCAAGTAAATTTGAGTGGACTCCTACATCAAAGCATGAACAAAATGGCCTTGCTCAGGGCATGAACTGTAACATCGAAAGGGGTGAAAACTTCTCTTCCGGAAGGGAACAGATTCATGGTCAATCAGAATCAGTATCCTCAACAGGAGATGTGCTTCCTGATACGGATTCACAAGTGTCCCCAGAGGTAGTTTGTGGAAATCAAACTGAATCTCAGAGTGCCAATGTTCAAAAGGGCCATAGAAAACTTGGTTGCGTGGGATGTCTTCTTTTAGTCCTATTTGTAATATTTTTATTTTTGCTGGGGTTTGATAATCAGAATGATAGCTATGTTCTTGTTCCCACCTAACCTGTCTTGCTTAAATTAGCGATTTGATCAATTTAAAAAACCTTGAATGATAGCTTGAGATGCTAAACAAAGGATTTATGTACTTTCAGCAACCAGAAGTGTTAAGTAGCTTTTTCTTCTGATACATTAGGAGTCCTTTTTTCTCTCTACTGGCCAATTTCATTAGATGCTGCATATGTAAGAAAGCTAAAATTCAAGATCTTTACTTCATGAGTCAATCTTGCATCTAGCTTATCTACAATTGTTTTTTATTGTTTGTTCCAAGGTGAATACTTGTTTTCTTGACATACACCTGTTTTATTAATGAAGACTCGGAATATAGAACTGAATGAATGATTGGAAACATTTTGAATCAAAACAATCTAAATGGAGTGCCATCTTGCTGGGTGTGATGGATTTAGAATCAACTTTAATGACAACAAAATCCTACACTGATCAAGGGCCACCAAGTCAGGAGCTTTAGCCTCTAAGTTGTCATCTTAGAACTCCAGTTGTGAATTGATGTTGAGCACTGTATTGGTGATCATTAGATTCAATCCTACAGTTGAATATCTTATGACAATTTGTGCAGAATTTAATATTTCAAGGTCTTTAGAATGAGTGTGGGAACTTAAATGAGAGAAAACATGTTACATCTGCACAGTTTGAAAGAATTTGCTTTCTCTGTTCAAAAAGTATTTGGCCATGCAGAAGATTCTCCGTTTGAATTTCAGAAATTGAGGTTGTGTATATGCTGTCCTCCTCTCCATTCACTTTGCGAGTTTAAGCTTATGGGTTGTAGCAGGGCGGCTTGGCCTAGGCATATATAAGAATATTTGCTGTGCCATTTGTGTCTTGATCCAGGACTGAACATGTAAAGTTCATTGAATCCATCTCTTCTCATTACCACTGAGTTTCTTCTACCCTGTTCTTTCAAAGGGGACACGATGTTAAAGATAGAAAATGGTTCTTTATATATTGTTACATGTAGGTATAATGTTGATCGTTTTTATATGCTATTTTTATGATCAGATGGCTTCGCTTCACATATAGGAGGGCAGGATGTCCAATCTCCATGTTACCCATCTTCCTTTTTGGGGTTCAGACAGTAAATCAATAAAAAGGGGCAAAATGCGATGCCCCAAGATAGGAAAAGAATAAGACAGTAAGTCAGCAGAGTGAGAATTAAAAGAAAATAGGTTAAAATTTGCTTACCCAATCAATGACCGTGAATTTTCGAGGTGCACTGGTATAAATCCTGCTCATTTTGTCTGTCAAATGCTTGTAGTTGTCTTTTTCCTCACCCTTCCACTCTTCTATGTTTCTCGTCGTGCTTTTCAAGTCATCATCAGTGTTCTGTTGGAAATAAGTTTGTTGAGTGCAGTATGGCCCCAGAATTTCTGGGAAACCTGATCGTTTCTCTTGCCAAAGTCGGGAGGAATAATGCTAAAATTTGCCAAAACTGGGGGCCTGCTAAAAAAATCTGATCCCTCTAGTCCCCCTGCATAAGTTGCTTCTGGGGTGCTTACTGTCAGATGGCTTATGAGTGAACCCATTAGGCGTAGGGCTGAGGCTCTTGCATTTGAGAATAGAATCTCCGAGATTAAAACATTTCGTTGCAGATTTATGACACGTCTTACCTCAACATTGCCCTCGGAATTTCTGCTAATCAATCCAACCTGCATTTCTCAATAAATGCATTTTCATTATTCTAAACTTTTGCTAATAAAACAAGTTAACAAACCTGAATTGATGCTTGAGGAGTTCCTTTAACTTGATGAAGGGCCCAAATATTTGGACACTATGAACCTCTATCGTTCTGGCAGTTGAAGGCTAGTGATTTTCCTCCTTGAATGACAGCACCACCATTCTCCCCCTCTGAGACTGTTGTGTGCAGCAACTCCATTGTGCCTCCGTGTCACATTGAATGAAGTGATTAAACCACTTGGCAGCATCACATTGGCCACGCTTCCATTCTCGAGCGCCATCTTAATGACAACTATCGGTAATACCTGAAAAAGTGACTCCGCCAATTCCGAATTCACTTGTAAAGCAATCCACATCTATAGGTGGAAATGAGAACGAAGCAACTACTTGCAATGCCAAATCTCTTTTTCTACTGAATTTCTGCCTTGTAGCCGAGACAAGATAAGGGCGTAAAAAATGTCTTTGGTTACCAGTTTTATGGTGGAAAGAGAGATGGATGTTGGAGAGGGGAAACAAGTGTAGACAATGTTCATCATCCACTTCCGCTGTGAATTACTCCATTACCAGTCATGTCCAGCACCCGTCGATACTATGCAAAGAGAACTGTAAATGCACAAAATCGAGGGAATAGGATATGCCCTTTTATCTTCACTGCTTAGCTCTACGTGATAATATTTTAATTGGTTGGTTCTGATTCAAACTTGAAAGATATTTTGGAGGATATTTCTCTTTTGTTGTCCTCTAGCTTCGCAAGTTTTAAGGACATTTTGAATTAGTCTGTCTCTCTATCTCCTTGAAATAACTTATCCCATGCTGTAAGGTAGGGAATGGGAAATTAAGCAATAGCAATAGCAATACACAATGATCAGCCTTTAATCTCGTTGGATCGAAATAACTCAACATTAAACATTCAAAATGACCTTTTAAGAATAAAAACTCAAGGAAAGAAAGATGTTTACTTAAATTATAAATTTTAATGTATTTCTTCCTGATGTGCACAAAAGAAGTGGCCGATCCCGAGCCTTCGCATATAGCCCGAGATACTTACCATGAGCTGTCATACACCCAAAATTCCTCACAAGAGTGGTCGGGTGGTCGGGCAGCCCCTCATTGGTTGGGTCTTGGTAGGGTCAGGCCTAATATTGGTAATACTACTCTTCATGCCTTTATCTCGTGCCTTTTAGAAGTTTTAGTCATTCCATAACTCAAATTTTCTACATTAATCATTATCCAAATATTCAACATCTTACTGTCCAAGTCAAACTCCTAGAGATAATTCTAGTATAACTCAATCACTTTATGTGATAAGAATGGAGATTCTAGGTGGTTTAATTCTTAAAGGATCCAGCCACCAAACTCCATAAATACATAATTGTTGCATTTTTTATATCGCAAGTGTACGATATCGTAACAAGCAGTATAGTAGACATTTGAGTCCGGATATCGTTCTCACGAGGACTATACTTTAAGATTTAATCTAATTTTTCTACCTCATATTTGATAAAAGCAAGTAAATAATTATGATGGTTATAATTATTTTTTCTACTACTTTTGACTAATTGAAAATATGAAAGATTGCAAGCAACATATAATTGAAGATTCAAATATGTGATGAATATTAGGGCATAACAATTTCATCTATTGATCACCTTAATTCTTAATTCAAGATTCATAACCTAATATAGTGTTCGATCGAATTCTTCTATTGTATTCAATTTACCTATGAATATTATGACATAACAATTTTATAGATTGATCACCTTAATTCTTAATTCAAGATTCATAATCTAATGTAGTTTCGATCGAATTCTTCTATTGTATTCACATTACCCCTCTCGAATTTTCATTGAACCCATTTAACTAATTCAATTTCAAATTTCTATGTGAATCAACCTTAGTTAACGAAACACTAGTTCTAAGAATTCATATTATGATCGTAATAATTAGTATATGTATCTCTATACATTATACTAATTTATCGAATTTTACTATACAGTCTAAATCTCAAACTTACCTCTCGATTCGTAAGAGACTCACATAATTATTAAATTATTGATTAGATAATTTAATGCATTAAACTCATAATAAAACCAACATATAAATAAATAAATCACATAAATTTTGAATAAAAAAATAAAGGATCACAAGTCGACTACGTTGTTTTCCCTAATATAAAAATTAGTTATTCTTACTGTAAAATAAAAACACACAAACGTAGAAAGATATCACCAAAATTTGACGAAACGTGAAATTTTTAGTGTCCACCTCTTTTCTTTCTTTCTCTTTCTTCTCTCTCTGCATCTTTTTTCTCTCTTTTTCCTTTCTACTGCAGGCACCTTTTTTTTTCTCTCTCTCCTATTTCTTCTTTTCTTTTTCTCCTCTTTTTTCTTCTTTTTGCTTCCATCGCCTAGCTTCTCCGTTTCTCCCTATATATATAGGTTTAGGATTATATATATAAGTTTAATTTGAACTCCAATTAAAATTTTCAATATAAGTCTATTAAAACTCATTTAACTCAAACTCATTTAATGTAATATTTTTCTTCAAGGTTTCATCTTTGAATTTTTTTACCATTTTTCGCCACTTTTGCATTCTTTTCTTCAATTCTTCATTAAACATAATTTTGTACCTACAAAATACAATATAACATAAATTAGGTAAAATTTTATCCAAAAGACAATCAAATATCATGATTTAGAACCTCAAATAAGTGTAGAAACTACACTTATCAATAATCAAGGTTTATTATTCAATTATGCTTTTACATAATTTTCAGTTCACGACCATACACATAAATTATCTCTTGAACTTAAGTATCAAAAGGACGACGAAAACACGCCTCGATGACTTTGTTTCAAGGACTGGAGATTCAGTTCCACCTATTTGCAGTCATCAAGGAGATTCTGTTCGTGCGCATTCCTTGTCCTCAAGTTCGAGATTATTCAGGTGCAAATTTTTGTAGTATCACTTCCTTTTCTACAACTCAGACTCTATTTATACATTAGTACCTCGCAAGAGCACAAGTTTAACAATAATTATTATTTTAGATGATGTGATTATAAATTATCATGCTCTATGACTTGTGCACCTCGCCACTCTTCAGCCGGTTTGACACAGGAACCAACATTAAGTAAGGCCAGTGCAGATAAAACAGTCCTTCCCATAATTGCCGAGAATGAACTTGGGCTAGACACATAATTCATCAAAAACCATCCTTGTTACCATGAAGAAGAGCTCACGACCCTGATCGATGGTTTCATATTTGGAAGGTGTACTTGCATAAAATGGCTTTGATCTTTCTGCTGGTGGGGCAGCGTAGATTCTGCTAAGCTTATGCTTCAAAACAGTAATTGGCAAGTCATGTATACTCCATATTCCTTGTTTTTTTTTAGCTTCCAGTCAAAAGAGAACAAACCAGGATCTTCAGATTTCATAGCTTCAGCTAGAGCCATGATTTCAAAAGGTAAGGTCAAAGATGGGTGTGTGCGGCAAGAGCGCCTCGCAATCCTTGGACTCCTGTACTGCTTCTTTTCTTCGACTTGAAATGACTCAGTATAGCAGTGTTGAGGTTGATAACCTTGTGCCCGTTATTCTCCACTATAATGGTTGTTGCCACGCTCAACAAATATAGTGACACTACATAGCTTATTTCAACAGTTCTGCTGCTGCTCAATTCAACCTGCCCCGGCATTGTACCACGTATGAAAATTGATTGTACTTGTACAATCTCTATATATAATCTCCAATTACAACAGTGGACTTCTTAATCACCACAGAAAATTATATGATCGGATAAGAACTGACTGATGAATTATCGAAAGCATCTCAGGAAAATGAATAGTATGAGTAATCAGTTAGCGACAGATCCGATTCCAAGCGATAAAGATGCAAAAAGTTGTAATAAAACGTGTACCACATATTTGAAGAAACATTATCCACTTTGTAACTGTAACAACTGAAAGAGATTTCCCAATGATCCCAATGATAACAATTAGAAGCATTAGAAAAATTTCCTCCCTAAAGATGAGTATTGGATAATCGAAAAGACATGGACCGTCTGTTTCCAGTCACAGAAGAAAGAGTAGAATGAAACGGTACCTGGAGAGCATCAATGGAATCTGAATCAACATCCAAGTCATGAGAGCAGAACTTTTGGAATTTGGTCCAGACACCTCATTGATGACCAAACCGATGCCACCTTTAGTGTTGGTAGAACCCGACCCCGTCCTCTTGGCGGGAAGAGCATAGAGAACCTACTCAAAACCATTGTCTTTCCAGTAGACTTTAGGCTTGTAAGATGTAACATGGCCATTGGGTATCTGAAGTTTCAGTGAGCTTCCATTTCTTACTGTCAGCTCAACAGTTGGAACATCACCTGATTCAAAGAATTTAATACCTTTCCGTCCAAACTTCTTTTCAAGAGTCTCAGGAAAAGAGGTGGCTGTGT
>CAIGRB010006680.1:43282-65194 GCA_903798255.1 Fraxinus quadrangulata | reverse complement strand
GTTCAACCTAAACTGCTTCCTGCATAAAATTTAAGCTAATCATGGAATGAAAAATAACCTTGGCTTCTCGTACTAATTCTGGAGCACAAACAACATAATTTCCAATTAACCAACATATTTTTTAATGTTCAATAAACAAGAATATGCATCTCTCAATGAAGATATAACAATGGGAGATACTCGGGAGGAGACTGAAACTCAATCACGGGATTGTATCGGACTCGAAGAACATCCGAGGCGTAAAGTATTCTCTGACTTCTGAAAAAGAGACCCCATGGAGATAAAATTCAGCTTAAGATTAAAAATACTGAAGGACTACAGCTGTAAGCGGCATATACAACCAACATTTACTACAGATTTTTCAAAAATCTGCACCACATGAAATGACATTAAGGAAATAAAGAGGAAAAGTCGGAAGTACAAAAAATATAAATGACATTAAAGGTCCTTGACTTGCATCAGCCCAAGGATGCTGCATACGCAAGATCTCAAGCAAAGATGTTGCCACCACAGAGTTAATCCTCATCCATCCCTGCAGGTGGCTCTCTCCTCGGACCACCAGCTGGTTTTGCCATTATAAACTTAGGCAGCAACAAAAACACATTAGTAAGAAATGACTAGAATAAAAAGGGATTTCAATAGGCCAATGTTAAAGAGAAAAATCACGGAAAAGAAAGTAGGTGAGAAAGATATCATTCCGGATGCAAAACAACTGAAACGTGATGACACGGATTATGCATACTTGGATCATTGGAACTACAATCACATTCTTAGCACAAGTGATGCATTCTTCATTTTAATTTTTCCCCGAGTTGTTGCGTTTGTTGGTTGTTTTGGGTTCTGTGTGTTTGGGTAGGCTGGTGGCTAGTGTGCTGGAATTCTTGCTACTTTCTATTCTTTTGTTTGGACTACTTATTCAGCGAAAATCTGACAATATCTACAGTATTTTCTTGCAAAATGAGTGACCAAGTGTTAGAAAACTATATCCAGATCTCCTAAAACCCTTACAGATAATTTCACAGAATTAGTAGGTTACTTCAAGAATCATTGGCAGGAAACAAGAGGAGGCCCAAGCCAGGGAAGTGAGGAAACATTAACTCTTTGGAAGTCCGGAGCAGATAAAAAACGACATTCAAAATATCTCTGTTTCCTCGGGAAGGGGGTATTCAATCTCTTCTAATTTGACAATGCCTCATCTAAAAAACGAATAGTGTTCACAATGGCAGGTGGAGATACAAAGTATACACATCTACAGTTGCCAATTAACTGGCCAATTTTAGCACTTCTCTTTAAACAACCATAACTGCCTAAATTTGTCAAGTATATTGAGTAAGGTAATATAAAAGTCCTCCCATTCTCTTCTCTACACCTTTTTGGTAGATGGAAATTCAGCGAAAACTATGTTTAATTGATCTTGCTTAAGATATGACGAGATGCAAAATAGTTGTAATTTGAGCACCAAATTTCTCACTCAAACATTACAAGGCCAGCAAATTCATGATACGCAGAGAAAGCGCTGCCTCCTCCATGATAAACAGTTAGGTTTTATGCAAGGAAAATTTGAGTACCAGTGAGTAAATAAAAACTTGTACCAACGTTACAAAGAAAAGAGAAAGCATTAATAACTGATAGCCAAATACCTGGTCTACCGGTAGCACAGTACAGGCCGCATCAGCTGCATACTTGAGAGCAAAATATCTAACAAATTTGCAAAATATGAATAAGGGTCAACCATCTATTACTGAAAGATAAGAACAACTTAACTTGCTTGATATATTTGAAAATTTTAATATTTAACGCCTAAGAGAAATAGATTTTGCTACTTTCGATCTGCAAACATATAAATTATATCAATTCACTTGCATTATCAAGCAGGCACCATTATCTTACTAATGCATGTCCTGTCAACCCTATGGATTTCAAAGTCCAAATTATTATCTACATACAAAACCAACTTACTTGGTTATGTAAAGATCCCATACACCTTCCTCCAACTTGATCCCCACTTTGGTGTTTCCAAGTGCATTTTCAGCATATAAAGATGATATGATCTCCATTGCATTAAGCCCAGCATTCTCGGCCAAGGTTTTAGGCACCATTTCAAAACTTTCGCCAAATTTAGCAATCGCATACTGATCTAGTCAGCAAAACGATGAATTGATATAAGATTTTGTGATAAAGCAGATATGATTCAACCAAACAAAGTTGTTAGAAAGTCACCTCTTTTGTAAAAATTAAACATTTCTTTTTCATCATTGAACTTCATACCCACCTCGGGCACAATGACATTATCTACTCCTACAATTCCATCATCGACGAAGTTTGCACTGTCAAAAATGTTGTCATTTTCATCTTCTAATAGAACGACGTCGTCTACCTCTTCCAAAAAAAATTTGCCTGAAGTAAAAACAACAAAAATGTTACAAGTCATTTACGGAACAAATATTGAATTGAAATCATCATTCTTCTCGACTTTGTAATTTCATATGCATCTAGGTTTCACAAATTGCAGATAAGGCAACTTAGATAAATCAACTATTCCTAAAAAATGAGATTAATAACTCAGGTTCCTGTAATTAGTGAAATAAATAACACATTACAATAATGAAACTCAAATGAATAGAAAACGAGTTGCAACTTAGTAACTCTTGCTTTCCATCAATACAAAAGGAAACCTTAATTAATTCCCATCAATACAAATTTTGTTATAGCAGTCAGTTATTGTCATGGTATTCCAATAATGGGGCTATATTCTGACCTTTTTTGAATAAACCGGCACTCTTTCATCTTTCTGATTAGCGGGTATTTATTGAATCAGTCCAAGTGTAAAACCTGGCCCAAACATGTTGCCATTTTTTGGTTGGAAAAAAAAAAATAAATGGACATTTACACGTCATAGTGTAAACCAACAAGTATAGGCACAAGTACGAATAGCTTTTTCCTTCTTTAATTAACATTTTCAAATTGTGGATGAAAATCACACGTGTCAAATGACAATCCTACGTGGCATGCTAACGGGGTTAAATGTGTCCAAGTCACCAAAAGTGCTCCCACCAAACACGGTTCTCTTCCTCAAATCAAAATCCAAACCTAGAATCCCAATTGGCAGCCCTAATTTCAAACCCGATCTCTCTGCCTCCACCCTCCACCTTCTCTCTATTCCCCCCTCCACCAAGCCCCATAATTCGGCCGTCGGCTCCACAGCCTTATCTATTAACTGTAGCGGCGTCCGTGTATCACTCTTCTTCCGCTCTTGGACCCTTCTCTCGCTCCTCACTGTCAACCCCTTCTCCAAGCTCGTCGCTGATAAGTTATCCTTTATCAATTGCCGCTAGCTCTCGTTGGGTTGATATCACGTTGGACCTATTCAAGTTTTGTGCTGATCGGTGGGAATTACATAGGCGCCCTTCTCTCAGACAGACCTTGCTTCATAATGCCCAGTGTGCAACTGCAGTTATTTTGTTCTTTTCCAATGTCCAGTTGGCCCTCTTATGTGCTCTTGGTGTCAGTTATGGAGTCTTGATTTTACATGCCTCAAAGAAATCGAAGGATCGACCAGAGATGAAGATCGTGGATTTTTAGTCGAAATCCGAAATTCTTTGCTATGTGCTGCTGAGATGAACCACCATCACTACATCCTATCTTGTTGCCAGCCTTTCTAGCGATTGGTTATCAGATTGTTGTCTCACAACAACAAGAATATGCTGCAAAATGGTCTCAATATTGGTGGATGGGACAAATATGAAGGTGGTAAAATACATGGAATGCCTCTGGGATGGACTATCTTGGAGCAAATTTTTGCTATTGGAGTATAGTAGCTTGGTTGTTGTAATGTCTGGCTGTAATAGTTGTTACTTGGCTTTATGTACTTTGTATTATTGAATGAATGAATCATCTTCTTAATTTTGATAGTTGGGCAGTATTATGTGTGAATTAGAAGTTACTTTTGTGTATCAATCTGATGCACAATCTTGTTCATCAGCAGATTGAGGTGCAGGACTTATCTGGAATTCTTGCACAATCTTGTTTATTCAGCTGATGCACCAAAATTCAGGTGCATCAGCCACAAACATTATACACCAGGTTGATGCACCAACACCAGAAATCATATGTATCAGGAACATTAGCAATTGGAAAATCAGAATTCATATGCATCAGGAAAAACAGGAATATAAACCACTAAACTTTTGCTGGAATATAACCATTCTATCAAAAAATTGTTCATCCATGATGGCTAAACTACAGTTCAGAAAAGATGATTCAATATAAGAGTATATGAAGGAACTTGATGAGTAAACTGAATGTAGGAGAATTTATTCATTTCATCAAAGCTCAAATGTAAAGGGAATACAGTGGTGTATTTATAGAGTAAGTAGCTTAACTAACTAACTACCAAACTAACTAAACTAGCAACTAACTACATGGCAGCTACATGACAGTTGGAAGCATGTGCTGGTGCTGAGCTGCTGGTTCTTCATTCCTTCTGTTGATCTGTGTGCTGGTTTCTTCTGTATCTTAAGACCAGCTGAAGCTTGCATATTCTAACAGAAACATTTTCTGACCACTGTAATGCATAAACTACAGCAAAAAACATTCAAAAAATAGTTCATATGCATCAGAACTGATAAAAAAATATTCAGAACCACAGCCACTCAGAACATAGGTTGCCAAAAAACATCTTCACCAGCTGTTTGAAAGTTAAGGTCTGCATTCAGACCAACCACAACTCTTTCCGGTGCATTTCTCTGATAACGAAAACCACCGTCGTCCACATCATCCTTCGAGTCATTTAACTGACACTCAAGTGGCACCAAATCTTCACCCTCATTGTTCGTCACTGGAATGCAAAAAACTAGGGTTAATGAAAATTGAAATACAATGGATACATCGTAAAAATCAAGTCATCTCTACTCTTTCAACAAAAAATAATAATTATAAAACTAAAGATTCCATAGCTCCACTTGTGAGATTTATTTCACTAGTACAATTTAATTCCCAAATACCCTAATCATCCAATAAACCTCAGTTGATCAAATTAGGAGTAAATACCAGGTCTGTTTGCATTTCTCGAGTCTGCAACTAAAAGAATCTACGAGGGTTTCGGTGAATTCGATTAAAATATCAAATTTTTTTTAATTTTTTTTTTTTGCTTTTTACTTTATGCCCATAAGGAAACGAAGCATATTCCAAGAAAATAATGTAAAAATTACCTTCTTGCGGTATTTCTTGCTCATCTTCCAACAATACATCTTCCATACATTTGCTGTTCATATAAGGGCTTTGTGGGTCACATATGCCCTCCATTATCTAGAGAAAAGAAGAATTTTCAAGCATATTACGTTGATTTCAGTGAGAATTTTCAAGAAATTGAAAGGATTTTTTCTTAATTTTGGAGAAGACGTGAATATAGGTAGAAGATGTGATTTTGGAGAGATGAAATGTGCTGGGTTAGTTCCAGGTTGTCAAGTTTAACGAGAAAGTTTGCCACATGTAAATTTCCGTTAGCCACGTGTAAATTTTCGTTTATTTAGAGGGACGGAAGTTAAATGAGTGATGGATAGGTAATTATAAGAAAAAATGAGTGAGGATTGGGTAACCCATTAAAGATGAGTGAGTAAGTGATAACAATTTTAAAATTGGATGATGATTGATTAAATTTACTCCATCTTGAACCCTCGCGAGCTCTCTCTTTCTCCCTCTCTCTCTTTTCCTTTTTAGTTATGGCGGCATGGTCAGGTTCAATTCGATTTTAAAGACAATCGAATCAAACTCGAATTTTCGGATATTTTAGTAAATAGAATTGTCGGCTCCAAATTTAATTATGGAATCGTTCGAGTTCGATTCGATTCAATTCTATTCGGTTCCTAAGTTCCGTACAATAATTATTATTTTTATATTGTAACAATGCTACATTAATTCGACTATGACATGTTCAATCTTAACTTTTACAAAATAACGTAGTTTAATCTCGTGATTTTGCACATCACTTTGTTGAGTTCTCCATAAATTTGACTGTTAAAATCACAAGAAAAGGAAGACGAGGAGTTTACAATAATAGAAACGACACTACTAGCGAATAAGAGATTTGGGTAAAATTTAGCTCAATTTGATTAAGTTGTGCAAGCTTGAAATTAGAAATAGTAAAATCATATTTTAAGTTTAGACTAAATTAATTAGTTGACAAATTTATTTTTAAAAAATAAAATAAGTTGACTTATTTAAAATAAAAAATTATGAAGACTCGATTCTTATTCGGTTCTTCTGTTATATGTCTAAAATCAAGAACCGAATCGAACCCGTCGATTCTCAATTTAGATATTCGTTTGGGTATTTAATTTAAAAAGAAACCGCTCGATTCGATTCGGTTCAATTCAGGTTCTATTCAATTCAGTTCGAGAGTTCTGTCCAACCCTACTTTTAGTAAGCCCTAGAATTCGGCATGATCTTGTAAGTAGGCTCAACTTAGAACAATCGCAATTGAATTTAAAAAATAAAATAAAATATATATTTATCATTTTTCACGTACTAAATCAGGTGTTATAAAACAGTTAACACAACAAAAAGATTTTACATAGTATAAATAAAAACAAGATTAAGAAAATAATTATATAATTGTTTTGTATAAATCTTTAATTATTGCCAACAGTAAAGTAAGTAACAAACTAATATTTTCAATTTTTTTTTTTTATTTGTGCTCGAAAGCTTTTGACCAACCTTGATTAAATGTTAGTAACTTTTACTCTTCACATTCTCAATTGAGGAGTTGATGAAGTTCACTTTTAAGTGCTGATAGATATGTCCATACGACTTCCAAGAAAAACCCATTACTCAAGTGAATTTATAAAACCAACATTATCACACGTACTCGAAAATTAACCTTGTGCATAAAATGGAAGTCACGAGCTCCAGAATTTAAGGAAGTCGAACCATTCAAACATTAGATTTCATAAAATTCTAAGGAATACACCAAAAACAACATTTTTCCTTAATTAAAGAAACACTTTTTGCCGTGCTTATAGCACTAACTTGATTATCGAGAACTCCATTAGGATCACTCTTACCACTTGTTGCAGCTTTAGCAATGAAACCCAACCGTTCATCGGGAGAAATCAATCAAGTTGTTCCAACTCGTGTTTCTTTGTTATAACTTCATTTCATACTGAAATCAAGGAAGATAACATTGCTCATACGACACCAAGCAATTGCCGGATTGAGAATGAAGGTGAAGATACCATGGATTACCCAAGCATCACCAAGTGCACAATGCAAATGTGCTGACCAAAGAAACTTAGAAGCTTGCTACTAGCAGGTAATTCAGAACCAATAGCGAGCCCAGCAAGTCAGCTCAAGTCAGAAAACAATGATATCCTAAGCATTAACCACAAAAATAATATGAAAAAACCCTCAAGGAACTAAGAAATCTTATGTCGAGAACAACTTAACCAAAGAACACAATTAGGAAAGCTCGACTTGTATTTGGAAAGGCCCACGAGCAAATTAGAAGTCAAAAGGGAGAAATAGTTGAGAATGTGAACAAGGGGCTCAACAAAGGAGCCCCGAAATGACCTCCAAGTTAGTCACGTGATCTCAACAAGAAGCCATGATCTGTAGCAGAACCCAAAGATGTAGTCCTCGTGAAAATAAGAAGAAAAGATTGACAAGAATCATATTAATCCAATATGACTAGCATTCCTCCCAATGCAACTATCTACCATTCATTAACTTAACATTTATATGCGAATCATATTAATCCAATATTACAGAACTGCACAATTTTAGAGAAGCCAAAACCCTTTAGTTGAACATATAGCATAAATAAATCCATTTAAGCTCATCCCAGTGTGACGATGTCCAAATGAAAATTACTTGCAATAAAAAAATAGTGTCAGGCAACAGAAGGCAGCTATTTTTACTTTCAGCAGAAATACCGCATGCAATGCCATTATGAGGTCCTTTATCCATGTTGGAATATGCGAGCTGCCACAAATCCACCATTATTGCCCATCTGAAGAGATAGGCCGCAGAAACATTAGAATAACAGTAGCTTGTTTACACTAATTTTACCAAAGAAAAAGCATTGTTTAAATCCAGGAAATTCATTATCTATAAGAGCATCCTAATCTGAGTGCATTAGCAACCATTTGAAAATGTGTCATTTTCTTTCACCACTGGCTTTGAACACAGAAGAATCTTCAGCTGTTGCAACAGATCCATTCTCTTATAAGAGCTTGTGCTCTCCATTATTCTTGATCATTTCACATGCTGCAGCTTCTGCAGCTTCGGAATTCGAGGTGGCAGGGATAAGCTTGCTTTCCCTCAGTTTTCCCGCATGCCCATTTTTATCAACATCTTCAGTTGAGGCAGACTCAGTTATCTCCACATTTGCAACCTGTTCTAGGGTAAAAAAGGTATACGAGATTGATAAGCTCATATAAATCACTACCGATATCCAAATATCACCAGAAAAATAAAACATTAAAAAAAGCAGACTGCGCACAAAATAATTCGTTGAAAAACTAAATATACATATACAACTTTAAAATCATTAACTTGCCTGCAACTTTCGTTGCTTAGCTTTCTTCTCTACCATAGTCTTTTGACGCCCTTCATAGAATTCAAAATCATCCAGAATGCACGTCTTGCTAGAGTGGCCTTTAAAAATCTTAATTATTTGAATACCTTGATCAAGTCCAACCTGCAGCAAGAACCAAGTTATAGGACAGGAGCAACAAAACTAAGAAGATGGTAAATATCATATAATAAATGGTACACCTCCTGAATATCCCTGCTGTTTGTCACAGGTTTATTCTCGTTGTTTTCAAGTGTGATGTGCCTAAGCAAACTATTAGGCACATCTTTGACAATATGCCACTTCACTGGGAAGCAGCCACTCCACTTATCCTGTTGCCAATACTCCACACTATTGTCAAAATCAACAGGACCAACCATTTCTGCAAGACCAACAAACTGTCCACTGGCATTGACCTGTAATATGACACGGGTGGGCATTAAGTAATTCTCTCAAAAAGGTGTCAAACCAAGAGTTTTTGTCCCTAGTTGTAGAAGGAAGCCAAAAGGAAACAAGCAGATACTTACAGAGAATAACAGAAACACAGGGCATCCACCAGATTTCTCTTGAGATTCCTTGTATGCAGCATCTAGTTTTTTGTTACCATTGGGTGTGCTTGCCCAGACACCATATTTAATACTTTTATGCACATCATCCTCACTGTAAGATTTGATGATGAAAAACTTAGCATCTGCATATGTTTCAGGGAAATCCTCTTTGTTGTACGGTTGTCTGTCTGGAGAGAGAGGCAAATTGCCTTTGTCGTTACCCTTCAACAGAACGCTCTGTCCCTTCACTGGAAATGTAATAGGTTCAGCATCCTTCAGATCATTCAAGCCCTTTGCTCGAGGTCCTCTATTCAATTCATTAAAACCATCCATGCTTTCATTACTGTTTCCATATAAACTACTACCATGACCCTTGGACCTGTAATTGTTATCAACAGCTAACCACCCATGGCTGTTGGTCCCAGGATAATAATGGTTGGGTGCAAATCTGCTGCCACTGCTTGCATACTGACCATAAATCTTGTGATTAGGATACACTTGATTCGTAAATCCAGCTGCGCCCAATCCAGAGGTTCCTCTAGGGGGCTGCAGGCCCTGTAAGGTGAACAAACCCAAATCTTACCAACAGCAGATTGCAGCCATTGGTAACAAAATGTCTAACAAAGCATACAAATAGTTGTAAAGTAAACAATGACATACAAATGAAAAGAGGAATACATTTTTCAGCCACAGAAAATTGAATTTTTTTTCCTACTTTCATCCCTTTTTTCTTTTATGTTTTGGAGGTGGCAGCCTTTTTTACTTATTTGGGGATTTGGGAGGTAGTTAAGGGACATATAAATGGATTCTTAAAAATTCATTCTGGAGACAGATGAATAACTTAGATAAAGCATACCACTAGATGGTTGTGATTCCTTCCAGCAGAAAAATTGTAGCTGTGTGAAACTGCTGAGGAGATCCCTGAACTTGCTGCAGGAATAGGATTCAATCAGAGATTAATTGTTTTTAAATAGTCCATCTGCATGACAGGCGAAATTTACTGCCTAAAATCAAAGAATTACCTGATGGCAATTGTCCCCATCCATAGGAATCATTGTACTTTATGGTTGAGTTCTGGTTATAATATCTTAGGGGCTTTGACAAGTTGCTTCTATTGGCAGTAAAATTTCCTACAGAAGGCATATTTCCATTAGCTGTTTCTGCTTGTGATTGCACCTTCTCAGCGACAATGGGTAGGGAAGCATTGATCTGGTTGGGGGTGTAAGACCCACTGGTCTGAGTAGAAGGTTGGAAATAAGAGGTTGGATACTGGTACTGCTGTGGCCCATACAGCTGACCATCATGCCTCATGGATGAAGCTGTAGGGGAATATGCACCATATGGTGCATAAGTATAACCATTATACTCCCCATAAATACCCTATATGATATCATCAAAATCAGAAACCTTCTTCAAAATGCTTGGTGATTGCATTTGATTTATTAATCTGCAATGCTGAATACAAGAATGGATAGCAATGACTGAAATAATTTTAATCTACATCATAGAAGACTAATTATATCCGATGCCGAAACAGTGCTCTCTGTCTTTCCTTTTTTAGTTGGATTGCTAATGTAACAAAGTAACTACACATTTGTAATTAAACAAACTTTATCCTAATATCCTCCCTCTCCATCATTCTTTCCTCACTTCAACCTATATACAATAGATCTCCAGACTGCATCTAAAATCTATTCTAACTGAAAACGTAAATTGATAGAAATAAGATGATATAATTTTAGAATGAAAAACTTACTGAAACCCGTTCGGCTCCATCCGGATTTGAAAATCTCTCCCAGTCATTCATGGATCCATCATAGGCTGCATGAGACCCATATAAGAAGTTTAGCATGTGTTTGGCACCCATTTTTGGGAAATTATAAATTTTGGAATAGTGATTGATGGAAGAATGTGTGGTTGAAAAGTAATGAAAATTTTTAGATTTGTGTGTAATATTATTTTATTTGGAGAATGTGTGGTTATAATTAAGATTGGCACCCATTTTTGGGAAATTATAAATTTTGGAATAGTGATTGATGGAAGAATGCGTGGTTGAAAAGTAATGAAAAGTTTTAGATTTGTGTGTAATATTATTTTATTTGGAGAATGTGTGGTTATAATTAAGAAAGAGAAAAATTTTTAAAAAATTAATGGGTGCCAAACACCCTTTTAATATCATGCCAACTAGGGCATGCATATTGTAAAACAACAAAGCTTGACAAAAATAATTGCTACCTCCATAATAGTACGTAGATGAAGGATAACCACTGGGATTGTAGACCATGCTTGGATCCATGAAATCCTGATGAAAAGAAGTTGTAGATCTCTCATATGGCCTGTTCAACCCAATTGCTGAAGTCCCAGACTCAACAGGCGGATACTGAACAGCAGGCGTCTATTCAAAGAAACATTATTATATCAAGCATGATTCAGCAAAAAAATTGAACAAAGCTTCACAAATTACTAATAGATAATAGTGTTCTAAAACCAACCAACAAGTTTAAACCAATACCTTCTTTCTAGTGTCAGGAACTTGAAGCGACTTGTTCTGATTATCCAAGGACAATTTATGCAGCACGTCTGCTACTTCTGGAACGGTTAAAAGTAAAGGAAATAAAACCATCTAAGGAATCCCTAATTTGTTCATTTTGAGCTATGAATTTCGTTCTTTATATATGATCGTACAACACAAACACATTGAAAAATCTCACAATCGGTCAAAAACAATATATATTTACCCTCACAAAATCAAACATTGCATGAAAAATATGAAAATCAGGACATCCCCAAACAATATATGAACCAAAACCCAAATTTTATAGTCCTAGGTTTCAGAATAGCATGTTAAATAACAAGATGAAACTTGACAAATAATCAATATTTAACAGACAAGCATATATCCAATTCAATAAGCTCTTGACGAGAAACATAACAAATATAAGAGCAGATGAAACCATATATTTTTTTTTTGGATAAACCAAAAACCCTTAAACCCTAGAAAACCTCATGAACAGTTAAGTACATAAGAACCGCAGAGTAATTCATTAATCGAGTAATACAAGAAACGGAGAAGAAAAACACCCCTGAACAATAGAAATACAGAATAATTCAAAAGAATACGAAGAAACAGCCAAAAATTAAGCCTACCCAGAGAAGTAGAGGAAGAGAGGATACTATCTGACGGCGAAGGGACGGATGCCATGGCCAATTATCAACTATCTTGATAAAACCGGTTTCTTGTATCTATGTACACGCCTTGTTATATACTTAACCTATATATGTACGAGAGGGATTTGTAAATAATGCAATAACTATCTGAAGACTGGAAAGTAAACTGGCTAAGTATCAGAAGTAGTAACATTTGGCTTGGAGAAGGGGTTTGAGAGGTATCTAGCCGCCAGGAAGGAGGAAAGTTTGGGTTTTAGATTTAGGGGAGAGAGAACTATAAAAACGAAGGGGTTTTTCTATAATTATATAGTGTGAAGTATATTTAAGCACTAATTTGCCTATCATTAATTTAAAATATTATTTGTTACAGTAAGATTCTTTACTACGCATTCATCCAATAAAATATTCTACACACAAATCAATAAAGTTACTTTAAATTTCAACCACACATTTTTTGAAAAATTACTATTCATTATTCTATTTTTCTCACAATAATGGAAGACAAACAAGTCTTAAATTTGAGAAAATTTTATTTGTAGACGTGAAAGATACTTGTAAGTTGGTTCAAGTTGACTTACTTTTCATCTATTTTTCTTTTTTATAGTTTTAATTCTTGATAAGGAGATTTGGTATTCATTTAAATCTATTCCTCCTTTCCTATCTTTCTTCGACAATGATAAACACAAATGACCACATTCAATATACTACATGAACATACAGGAAATCTAATGAGCTTTTGTCATAATTTATGAAATCAAGGTTTTAGTTTCCAACTCCTCTTTCCCTCTCTCGCCACCACCACAACCCAACCCACTTAAAAAATAAAAAATAGAAAGCAATCGACTGAAAATTAATTAGCAAATCTAATTTAAGATACATTATTTTTCATTTATCAAGAAACTATACTTTGAGGGAAAAAAAAAATCAGTAAATGAACTATTAAATGCAAAACAAAAATTAATCAGCATAAAATGTGTGTGAAATCGAACAATGACCAACCTCGAAAAAGACGAATACGACATCGGAGAGCTGCTTGTATGGAAATTTGATTGAATATAGATTTGTGAAAACCTAGGAAGTATAATTCACTTAGGATCCGTTTGATTGTAAATGTGAAAAATGGGTGAAAAGAAAATGTTTTACAGGAAATTGAATTGCCTAAAAATTATTTTATTGAGAAATGTAATTAATTGTATTTGATTGGTATAATTTTTCATCTGAAAAATATTGAAAGTTTAGTGTCCGTTTGGTTTCGGTTTTTTATGGAAATTGTCCATTAAAGTGATAATTTTTTCTACCATTGAGTTTAAAATTTGTTCCAATTGCAAAAAAAATAAAAAAATAAATTATCATACCGAATATCATTCGTTTAGCTTTGTTTTGCATGAAAATTGTCAATAAAAGTGAAAAAAAAAATTACCAGCGTCTAAACAATTTTCCAATTGCCAAAAAAAATTAAATTAAATTAAAAAAAGCTGGAAAAACTTTTACCAACAAAAATGCAATAAAACCAATTCACCAATTTCCTAAAAAAGAAGCGCGTGAGGAAGCAAATGAGAAAACCAATTCCCTAGAAAATTTCACCTATCAATCCTGCAAAACTGTGTTGTTACATAAATCATTTTTTGTCACTCGGATCATAGATTAGTTAATAAAAATTGAGAATGAATGAACATAAATTGTAGACTGATCAATAATAACAAAAATGAGCATAAATTGTCCAACTCTGATCTTACCTCTGTAAATTGTATTCAAGAAGAAGAGGGTATTGAGGAGAAGGCCAATCCATTTGCAATGCTGTTGTACTATTTTCACACAACTCACCCATTATCACACCCTAAAAGACAACATAAATCATATTTTTTTTCCCAAAATCAAGAATAAGTATGGCACATAATCTAATCGACTTTTCTTAACACAATTAGACTCATCCTCCATTGCAATCAGCCAAAAATTCATATAACTAAACCATTCATACCATCAAAAGTTCATAAAAATCAAGAAATCACTTCCAAACAATGACCAATGAATAAAACCTCACTAAAAAAAATAAAAAGTCCAGGTCACTTTTTCTCTTCTTTTCCTCAAAACAGCAAAACCAGTGTCAAAATAAATAAAAAAACAATCTTTACATCTGTATGGTTCTCTATATAATAACACATCTTAAACATATAAATGCATATTTTTGTATATGAATTTTTACGTGTGTTACAACATACCACTGCTATGATTCGAGGCAAAGATCGAAAGAGAAGATAGGAGATTCTGAGAAGTTGCCATAGCCAAAATTGTACAGGTACAATAAAATCAAATTCCTATGGTCACTCATGGAAAACCTGAAACCCTGCAGAAAAAAAAAGGCCATAAGCTTTGGGATGGTAGGCAACTGAAATTTACTCGTGGAGAGAAAAAAAATAGGAAAGACAGAAGAAGAAAGGGGAAGTTTGGCACCATATGGGTGGTTGTATGGGGAAAATGGAGACGTAAATAGGCACGGTTGATAGCGTGGAGAAATGGAGAAAGTTGTGTGTCAAATTCAAAGGGGCATGGGAAAATTCAAAAAAAAGAGAGGATATTGACGATAGGAAATGCTGACACGTCCTAAATGAACAATAGCATATGTTAGCCTCTTTTATATTATAGAAAAGAGCTGAGCGGTCTGATTTAAATGGCACCAAGCCTCTACGATAAAATTTTATGTCAAACTCTTCACTTCTGTATGTTTATTACTGGAGTAGAATGCACATTTCTAGTTGCTTCCATTCGAAAATCTAATCACCATAAGTGTCATTTTCCTTTGGAGTGGGTACAAAACTGGCTGCTTAAGGTTATTATGTACTTGTCCATGGGTTGATTCATTGAGGATCCGGGCTTAACCACTTCCACTCATTTCCATTATACCCAGTCAAAAATTTGGCTATGCTATTCTTGAAATGAAAAGCCATTACCGCTGAGTCGTGGAGAAGACTACACGAACAAGGGGAATGAGTTTTGTCATTTGAGCTGTCTTGTCCTCCAATTTGCACCAAAACACTACACGATTGGCATGCCACCTCCAATGACTATATACCCCTCAAAGCTATATTTCAAACTAACGTTTCCTACTTTCTCCCACAATCAATTCTTCGGACAACAGTGTGGGGAAACAAGTTATACAAGAGGAATCGAGCACAAAAGGACGTATCACGTCAAAACCATATATAGGTGCCACAACGAAAATAATACTAAACAATGGAAATAAAAGAGAAGGCAAAATTTTACAAGTACAAAGATGTTATTCTAATTTTAGAACTAATATGAGTCGTATCTATCTATGAACAAAAAGCCGAATGATCACTGGCAATTTAGACAGCCCTGTATATTTGGTCTTTCCACCATGCTTCAGTACGAGGAACAGATGTTACATATATATACTCCACAACATTCACTATATAATATACCTTGGAGAACATTTGAAGTTTTATTTGAGCGACAACGAACTATAATAGAGACACAAATCCTGAAGACTTCCCAAAAGTTCCATTATGAATGTGCCTCATGATGAGAAGCCAACTCCATAACTTCACACGGATATGTAGTTTCAACCTTCCCTGGGAAAACTATCACTAACCTAACGTCATCATTGTTACTTTACCAATCAGCCATGATCAAACAACTCGCTCCAAGGACTTCATTGACTTGAATCTTGTTCAATGAGCACCTGATATACAAGTTAAAACAAATCATCTTAAATGGTAATAATAGAAAGACAATGAATAAAAGAAATTAAAATCTGAAAAGACCTAAGCAAATCAATTGACATAATGAACAGTAAACATTGCACTAAAACTAAAATCTGACTTATTTCTTTCAATAATACTTTACTTTGCACTTTCTGGGAACACAGCAACAAATTTACCATAGTTACATAGATGATTCATACTGAAAGCATATATCCATCAATTGACTCTAAAAATCTAAGAGGGATGTCAAATATTCATTAAGTGCACATTTGTTATCAACTATTAGACAACAAACAAAAATATTCTTTAATACTCTTCACTCTCCAATAAAGCACAATCCAACCAAACATGCCTGAAATGTTTAAAAGGACATTCAAGTTTGTCTACATAGAAAATGTCAAAATGACCTGAGAATGTATGAGTGAGTTGGTCAAGTATGTTTGGCTATTATGGATCAGTTAGTTTTCTTTTCTTTTTTTCCTTCCCCTGCAAAAATGACCTAATTACTTTAGCATAGTTGAAAAGATAGCATGATGTACGACACTCCTATTTCAAATAGGATGGGTTTTATCTTCTTCTTTTTATCTTCTTCCTTCTTGTTTGAAATATGATTTCCTCCTTATTTAGAATAAGATTTCTTCTTTATTCTAGATTGGAATTTTAGTTTAGTTTCCTTATATTAGTAAGATTAGGAAATCATTATATAAGACTTTGTACACTCTTCAATCATCAATTTCAATCAATTCAAGATGATTAGAAGTATGTTACTATAGACAATAATGAGAAGAAATATATTTATTCTTTCTTGATTTATTCTTACAACTCTATGCCACTATAGGTGTGTTTGAGCCAAATCATTTTGGAAGAATGTATTTTGGAATAGTAGATTGATGGAGAATGTGTGGTTGAAAAAAAAAAGGAAAAATTATTGATATGATGGAAAATATTATTTTATTGAAGAATGTGTGGTTAAAAATGAATAGAAGAATGAGAATGAAAAAAATAATGTTGGTCAAACAAGGGCTATATATAATACAATACAATGGAGAAGAAAGGAAAATAATATTCTAACTTACGAAAGAAAAGATATTTCCTAACTTAACTCTAGTTATACCATACACTAATATTACAATCATCCCATAATTGATTCAGGATTTCTACACTCCCCATCAAGTTTGATCGTAAATATTGATCATATCCAACTTGCAAATGATATCATCGAATATTTGTCTTTGTAGCCCTTTGGTGAATACATCAGCAGTCTGTTCTTTGGTAGGGATGTAAATCATGCAGATAGTTCCATTCCAATACCCATAGGAGTGTCACTCAGTTTACACCCAAACATACCAACTTCAGTTAGAAGGTCTAAAACATATTTTCATTGCAAAACATTGATCCACTTCTTCGGTCTGGCTACTTCCATTCCTAGAAAATATCGCATTTGTCCCAGATCTTTTACTTTAAATTCTATGGCTAGTCCTTTTTTAGTCTTTCTATCTCAACTGTATTATCTCCGGTGAGAATTATGTTGTCAACATATACGATTAGAATAGTCTTTGTCCCATCTTCAAATAATCTGAAAAACATAGTATGATCCGATTGCCCTTGTTGGTATCCTTATTTTTTTAACACATTTGCGAATATGTCAAACCATGCCCTAGGTGAGTATGAAATAAATAGATGGTGTGAGACCGTCATATGATCAAATGCACCAGAATCAATAATCCATGGTACTTTTGAAAGTGAGTTGGCGTTAAGGGCTCTCGGGAAATTACATATGTGGGCAAGGAACTTGAAGAGCTAGGTGATTGGAAGTTGGAAAGCATTTTGTAGAGTTGTTCTAGTTGCTTAGGATTAAATGAACTGCTTGAAGTGGAATTTTGTATTTCAGAGGAATTGACTGCAGCTTGGTAGCCATGATTTCTGGTGTTGTCTTGGTTTCCAATCAGACAACATTCCATGCAAATCCCAACACGTATTTTCTTTATGTCCAGGTTTTCGACAATAGTCACACCATGGACAACCCGTTTGTTGTCTTGAGCTAGATCCATTTTTTTGTTCCTCTAAGCATTTGGGCTCCCAAATCAGGCCTAACAAATTTAGGTCCATCATACAAAGTTTTTCTAATTTTAGCAATTGCTCCTTTAGGCCCATTTTCATATGACCCGGTAGATCCAACGGCTGCTCCTTTAGGCCCCATTCTAGTAGGCCCAATAGAGTTGGATGAGAGGGCCGATCCAGCAACACTTTCATCACGCCCAGTTACTTCCTTCTTCAGCATAATGACTAAGCGACTCTCCTCTTGCCTCACTTCAGCGAAAACGTCGCGGGTGGACAAGAGTGGCCGGCAACTGAGAATTCAGCCTCTCACATTATCGAGTTCTCTGTTCAACCCAGCCAGGAATTCATACACTCATTCGTTCTCCACTCTTTTCTTGTATCGAACAATGTCACTAGAGCAATCCCACCGTTCATCAATGCTAAGATCCAATTCTTTCCATAAAGTAGTCATCTCCATATAGTATTCAACGACGTCCCTTTCTCTTTGCTTCGCCTTCCATAGTTTTGTCTTAATTTCGAAAGTTTGAGATGCATCTTCCGCGTCAGAGTACATCTCTCAAACGACGTCCCATATGTCCTTCGCGGTTGTCATGAAGAGATAAATTTTTCTAATTGACGGCTGCATTGAGTTGACGAGCCATGACATCACCATGGACTTTTCAAATTTCCATTTTTGTTGAAGTGTTGGATCCGCAGGCCGCTTCGTGTCGCCGGTAAAGTACCCAATTTTCCCTTTCCTGTCGACTACTAACTTAATTGATTGAGCCTACTCTCTGTAATTCCTACAATTGAGCTTTTCCACCGTGAGTTGAAAAGAGGAATTATCAATTCCAATTGAATTCATGGTGGGAATGGTTTCGATCTCGCTGGTTACGAATTCAGAGGAGGCTAAGTTTTTACTATTTGCTGTGTTCTCTGCCATTGATATCCGAGTTTGAATTTAACCTAGCTCTGATACCATATAGACAATAATGAGAAGAAACATATTTATTCTTTCTTGATTTATTCTTACGACTCTATGCCACCATATATAATACAATACAATGGAGAAGAAAGGAAAATAATATTCTAACTTAAGAAAGAAAAGATATTTCCTAACTTAACTCTAATTATACCATATACTAATATTACAATCATCCCATAACTGATTCGGGATTTCTCCGGTTACCGATTATGATACTTTAATAGAGGTAGAAAAGCATGCGCAAGTTAAAAACCCAATACCGAATTGATCCCTTATACATAGAAATTGACATGAAAACGAGTAATGATGAAAAACATGAAAAATGATAGAGAATAATTTTATTGTATTGAATTGATTGAAATTTAACAATGAAAAGTATACAAAGTTTGTGAATATATAAGCATAACCTTCCTTAATCTTACTAATATAAGGAAACTAAATAAAATCCTAAAAAGGAAATAAAATTAAAATCCTAATCTGAAAAAAAGGCCTATTCTAATCAAGAAAGAAGAAGAAATCATATTCTAAATAAAAAAAGAAAAAAAAATCCTATTTAAAAATAAATGAAATCAATCCTATTTGAAATGAGACTATCTTACATCATAGTCTATTCTCATGTTGCATACTTCGTTGTTGATAGTGCATTGTGTTTTAAAAGTCTTGTCAAACACCAAAGTTAGTATCGGAGTAAGGTTTTCCCTTTAACTGATTGGCCACCTATGGTGGTAGTAGCATGTATCGTCGCGACGACGATTGAAAAATTACCAACCTCAATCGAATCTGAAATGAATGATAGATAGATTCGAAGTTGTTGTTGTTGCTTCAACAAGTCAAGAACACGAAAACAAAATATGCAACATGATAATAGACCACACCTGTAACGACCCGGGTCTCACTTAACGAGCTGTCCCGGCTGTTAGATCGACGACGTATTGTCCCCACTGTACCAACATGGGTCTTTTCAGCATGCTTTGTCCTCACTCGCACGCTTCTCGAGAGAACTTCCCATGGATCACACATCATAGAATTGCTCCAAGTCAAGCACGCTTAACTGTGGAGTTTCTAACGATGGACTTCCGGAAAAGAAGGTGCACCTTGTTTGTACGAATAGTACCTATCAAATCTTTTTTAAGTTTTCCTGGTCTGGGTATTACAACACCTATCTCTTTATCAAGTTCCACAAGTTAAAAGAGGCAAGAAATTCAAATTATAGAGGTGTGCAAAATTACATTCTATTGGAAAGTACTATAAAGAAAACATTATGTGTAAAGTGATAGAGATGGATTATCATGTACTTTGAGGACAACCATGGTACTATGATGTAGATACTAGTTACATAGGCCAAGATAGCTATGTGCTTTGGTGATATGATACAAATATTGTTCTATTTTCATCTTATAAATAATTTGCGAATACTAGTGTAAACAAAGAACAAAAAAATTGTGGGCGATGAGATTAAAAAATGTCATTCAAGATGATCAGAAGGATATTACCAACCATGATACTACAATATAGATACATGTAGTCCAATAGAAGAAAAGGGACCAATCACGAAGGAATCCATGGGTTTATCTAAATACAACCACCAAAACACAATATGAGATGCAATGTTTAACAACAGTATCACTTCTGACAATCAATTCCAGAATATCATACTGTATATCGTAAACTAATCCATGTGTACTTACACTGAAATAACAAGTTCAGAAAAATTTATTCCCACCCACATATAAAACAATTTCTCATAATGATATGCACTAACCCAAAAAAAATATGCTTGCAAACTTTTCATCCATTATTTGGAACACTTACTTCTCTCAAAACTTTCGCAGCATCCTCCGGGAAAACAGGATTTATGTAACACCCTGTTCCCATCTCAAATCCCCCCACACCACTTAACTGGGGCACTATCTGTATAAACCAGTGAGTGGAAGGTAATTGTGAGGGGTTGACCTGAAGTGGAGCAGTGTGAATCATGAAATTGAACGGTGGGTTGTTCAACTGTGAAGACATCTTCACAAGCATAAGTTTTAGTAATCCTCCAAGATCCACTGCCTATATTATTTGAAAGTCAAAAGTACAGCAAGTTATTTATTTGGAAGAAGACAAAAACAATTAGATAATGCAGGCTCAAGTGTCCACAAATAAATATATCTAAGTATGTCATGTTTGGCTAAGCTTAAAAGTTAATTAACTATTGTTTTCAAGCATGTAAGAATTTTTAACTTTTTGATAGATACAAATTACTTTCAAAATAAGTTACAGATTCTCAAAAAAAGCTATGTATTTCAACTTTGTCCAACAAATAATTTATTAACTGTAAAACTTGGTTTGCTTATAAGAAAACTCTTAGGCTTAGCCAAACATACACTATATCCATCTCCAGAGACAAATATTCTTCATCATTGACAAAATTAAAACTTTTCAAAGTCTATCTCTTTTCATCATGATCATAATTGAGTTATCACAAATATGGCAAAACTCAATGGTAGGAAGAGAATCAGCAAATACCTTGTCGCTATCTAGCTCATGAAAATGAGAAGAGTGATATCGAGGAATAGTCCATATCTCAAAAGGGAAAGTTGCAGCAAATGGAACAATTGATAGGAAATGGGTGGATTCATCAATCAATAAATGGTCCCTCCGGACTTGGCAGAGGCTACATTTTCCTGTCTGCTCAAAGAATTCCTTCATGCTTTCAATGCGTGAAGAGACCGCGGAAGGAACAACAGGAAGTGCCATTATCTGACTGTGTGAATGACTCATCGATGCACCAGCTGACGCACCATGATTTTTGAACACCTATACATATGAGTAATTCAACAAAATAAATTCGCCTCACCTAAAAAATGTCAGTGGTTATTTCTCTACAGCAAGTGG
>CAIGRB010006680.1:18008-39333 GCA_903798255.1 Fraxinus quadrangulata | reverse complement strand
CATTTGCTGCGTCAGATTTGTTAAATCATGGGAAGAACATTTGAATAAATTAAATACAACCGCTTGTGATTGTGTTATTTAGTTTCACCGTAATTATTAAGGCGGTTACTATATTAAATCCATAGCCCTTGTCTTGGGTTGTTTAGTAATTAGGGTTAATCTGATCGCTTGTTTTCTAATTAACTACAATTAAAGAGAAATAGGAAAATAATCTCAACACTGAATATTCAAAATATGAACTGAATTATCCTTGTATCTATGATCAATTGTGGATTTTCGATGGTGGATGTGGACTTAGACCAATGTTCGTCTTTTAATTGTTTTCGTTAATTTAATTTACGTCGTTATTTATTGCGTTATTTACAATTGTTTGCATACAAAAACTTCTCAATCATTGTACGAGACATAAAATTTGAATTACACACTCTTCATGGGATCGACACTTGCTTCTACTACTACATTTTCTTTAGAGATTAATGTTTTATTTTTGGGTGCCTGCAATAGTACACCAGTGCTAGATCGGGATAAGGCTTGAGGTACTTACTTAGGCAAGGCTTGATGTGCTTATTCGGGGTAAGGCTTGAGGTGTTTGCTCAAGCAAGGCTTGACGTATTTATTCGGGGCAAAGCTTGAGGTGCTTGCGCGGGACAATGCTTGATGTTCTTGCTCGGGCAAGTCTTGACGTGCTTGCTTAGGGCAAGACTTGAGGTACTTGTGTGGGACAAGGCTTAATGTGCTTGCTCGAGCAAAGCTTGAGATGCTTGTTCATAGCAAAGTTAACTGTGCTTGCGGGGTAAAGTTTGAGGTACTTTCTCGGGACAAAACTTAAGGTGCTTGCACGAGGCAAAATTTGATGTGCTTGTTCACGATTAGGCTTGAGGTACTTATGCCGGGCAAGGCTTGATTTTTAATCTACATCATGAACGAAATGGGATCATATCCCAACGATGACAAAACAGACGGGGGATATTTTGCTCTAACTAATGTTAAAAGTAAATATGGGCGTACAAGCCTAAAAAAATGAATGAAGAAAAATGTTGCATGCAAGGCCATGAATATAAAATAAAAAATCTAAACAACTACTAAATAAGGTCTGGTGACCTGCTTATTGTCACAAATTTATCAACCACAAGGGTGACCTCCACGAGCTCTTCTTGATGGTTAAGCTCGAGGTCGATCATAATTGTTATCCTCTGGTGCTCTTTTTTGAGGGTTGTCATTCCTCGATGTTTTTCATAATTGACATAAACCCTAAGGAAACCCCATTTTATCAAGGACTCATTTCAAGTTATAAGGCTTTGCAAGTGTCTTCGTGTGTCCATGATCTCAATGGAATTTGTAAAACTTGCTCTTATCTTGGGTATTTAGAGAAGATCTTATTCTTTAAGGTCATTTGAGTTCCTTGAGAACTTTGATCTCCATCAAGATGTTGGATCTCGAGGTGTTCAAATGTGTGAATGATGTAGGAGAAATGTCTAATTTCTATCTATCTAGAGTATTTTCCTGCCCTATATTAGGCTCGTACTATCTTTTGTATTTGAGCTTCTCAGTAGTCGAGCCCCCTTTCCTTGGGTACATGGTCTCTTCCATATTGATGTATTTCTCATCCCTCGTAAAGAGCTCGCTCACAGATTTCGATAGGTATTTAATAAAGACATCTTGAATGACTCAGTTTTACAACATGTATGAGGATGGAGACAACAAATGTAACATGTAGGTCGGGTATTGGAACCTTTTTGTATTAAACTATACAATAAAGTTATGTAGGGGCTCGTTCCATCCTTGATGAAGCTGCATGAAAGACATGATGGTCTTCTTGATGCGCTTGCTACTTGCAAACAATACCAAGAAATTGTTGGCTAGATTTGAGAATGAAGCGATGGAATTGGACTCTAAGATATATAACCAATCTCGAGATGCATTAGTCAGAGTTTGCAGGAAAGCTTTGCACATCATCGAGTTTGGAACAACTTGCAAGTTCATGACGTCAATAAATACGTTAAGGTGATTGATCGTTCGGTAGTTCTATCATACCCCTTTATCAGCCATAAAATTGGCCATGGACATTGACACTGGAGACGAGTACTATAGGATTAAAAACTGAGTTACCATAAAAACTTGTAGCCAAGCTATAGCATGAGGACGGCTAGAGTGGAGCCCTTTTAAATTAAAGAACATGATGGAGGGGAAAAAGGATGATAAGGGGCACGAGATGCCCAAAGGCCTAAAGGTCGAGGTCGAGCCTGATCACATGAAACCCGAGGATGATCTAGTCCAAGGAGAGTGCTCGGGGTTATCATGACCAAGAGCACCAAGTCGAGCCCGAACACAAAAGTTCAAGGATGTTCTAAACCAAAGGGGTGCTTGAGTTAATCATGACCTCGAGCCCGAGGCTGTACATAAATTGTACACATTAGTTAGCAATTGGAATTCTAAAACTCCAAGATGTAACAATGTAAGTTTTTATGTTTTACTTTTTTTTCCATAAATCTTTTGTTTACACGGTTTCAAAAATTAAGCTTTCTTGGTTGATGGAGTCCAAGCTCCGACCTTGATTAAATATAATATCTTCAAAGTACCAAGCCCACTGGCAAACGTTTAGGTAAACCCATGAGTTAGGTTCGGTCTAATGACCGCCGTAATTCCAAAAAAAATAATCATTGTAGATTTTTTACCATGCTGCAAGCCAACCAGCTTATCAATCAATGAGGGACATCTAGCAAAAATAACGACACATCTCCATTTTTCACCAATCAGCAACAAAGGCTCTTTACTCGACGTTGGCTCATCATGTTCTGACAAGGTAATAGGGCCAACATCATGATGACCTGATGGTAGCTGACCATAATAGCTAATCAGAAACAAGATCATTGGCACATCCCCAAGCTCGGCATTGTAGATCATATGATTGATAAGACTTAAGTCTGCCAATGATGAGTTAATTCTCCCAATTAATAAGGGCAAATGGTCCCCTCCAAAGACAGAGCTCGGCCTACCTTATGACTTAAAACAACACACTTTCACCAATCTCTTTGTAAAATGATTACGTGCTTGGCTTTCGAGGCAATTATTAATAAATACACATTTTTCTTAAAGTTGGTCGAGAATTACGATTAGAATTTTTTACGTCAATAGTTTGGCGCTAGAAAAAGGACCCTCTTGTATAAGCAGCCATCATTTTTCCACAAAAAATCCACATTAAATCGACCCACAACAAAATATCATCATGAATCACAGTTCGGCTACCAGAAATCAATCTCACTTTCGGAGGAGACTAGATCAAACTGAGGTCGGTAATCCTTAATTGGTTGCTATGAGAGAAGTTATAGAAAGGATAACAAATGCAGTCAGCACGATGGAGCAAAAACCAGACCTTTGCTCCATTCCTACCTGATACTAAGGTGGAATCCCCAGCTAGAGGAAGAGATGTGCGACCTCTCACCAAGAGAACCCTTTGCTTTTCAAGGGTAGAATAATCTAAAATCCGAACTGATGAGGTCAAAAATCCTCCCTACTATTAGAGTCATTCATCAGAAAGGCTGGAAGTATATTTAACAAATTAGGCTCTCAGCATTCATTAACACCCCGAGGTGAACACACCGAGCTCAACCCAAAATGCCTCTTAGAATGGGTAGAGCCTGAAATGAGCACCTTAAATAAGTGTATTGTTGATTTAGAAGCAAAAAAACAAAGAAACCAATGAGGAATATCTTACTAAACGTCACTCCTCCTCCACATAAGACATTCTCGTTGAACCCTTATCTGAAAAATTGAAGATGCAATAGCTCAGTGGGCACTATAGATGATGTGATTGACAAGACTTAAGTCAGCCAATGAAGAGCCCGTTGTCCTTATAAATATGGGCAAATGGTCCCCTTCAAAGGAAAAGCTCGGCCTACCTCATGACTTAGTACAATACACTCTTGCCAATCTCTTTGTAAAATGATTGCGTGCTTAGCCTTCGAGGCAATTATCAATAAATATACATTTTTCTTAAAGTTGGTCGAGAATTACGATTACAATTTTTGACGTCAACATTGGTATTTTTTTTTTATTTTAGGCATAGGCATTGACATGTTGATAAAGCCCTAAGATAGTGGAAAAAGACAATTAAGCCCAACATGATAGAGATCCATTATGCACATGAACTTATGGATCCTTTGATAAATGCAGGTGATAGATTGGTTATAATTGACGTTTACATAGAGGCTTCAAAATATTGCATCATAAGATACATTTTTCAATTGTAGAAATATTTCATTATTTGTACTCTTAGAATGATTATTTTTGTCTTTGATTTATTAGATTTTGGTTTCTTATATTTTGCTAAGAATTTCAATTTCAATGCAACTCTCGGCTGGCCAAATTCATCCTGGATGCATTTTTTCTTAATGTTAATAGTGAATAACTTCAGACCATGTGTCATATTCTTCACATTCATGTTGTGCCCTTCTTTAAATTTAATAGAGACTCATAGGCAAGTTTCTATGCTATGAGTTTCCTTGTTTGATGATGAGCATATGCAATAGGATATAACTTAATATAGTCACTTTTATTGCTGTGGAGGCTACATCGATTGATGAAAAGCTTCACCTGAAGGGGTAAATCTACATGATCAATGATCATACCATTATCTATTTTTGCGAATTTGTGTTTAATTTCTAACATTATCGTGATTGCTTCATCTGTTTTCGTAATGCTGCTTCATTTTAACAATTAATAGCCATTACTTATCCATTTAATCTAGATTGTGTGTGGAGATGTGAAACCAGAGAACTTTTCACTCAGTCGACATGCTCTACTGATGAAAAGAAGCTATATCTTATTGATTTTGGTTTGAATATGATGCTCCCACAACTGATTCTCTTATTTACATCAGTACAACCATAACTTGGGTTGTCAACATTCAAACAAGTTGAAAGATATATTATTGAAATTTCCATTCAGCCCTTTGTCTTAACCTATTTCTGTATATGATATTTTCTATCGACTCTTTGTTCCTTTGAATTTATTTTTCTTTTGCTTAACAGTTTCTGCTACTATTCTTAATATATTGTTGATTCAGCATCTAGGTAGAAAGATGCATCAACTGGTTAGCACGTTGGTTGTGACCAAAGACTAGATATTTTTAGGTTAGTTTCAATTAGCTTGTTTACTAAATGAAGGAGGGTAAACATGCACTCATAAATCCCAATTGCAGAGACACGATGAGATGTGTTAGTGTTCATGCCCATTTAGGTCGTACTGGAAGCGGGATGGACGATCTTGAGTCACTGGGATATATACTTATATTTTGCATCAAGGAAAGGTTATCGTAGCAAAGGTATTAGGTAATTTGGCATAATTGTTTTATGAATATTTTGCTGTGATATTGTTTCAACTGATGAATTTATAAAATAATATCTTTCTTTCTGTTTTGGATGATAACAGGGGTGACAACAAGAGTTTTCGTGTCTGTAAAAAGAAAATTGTCACTTCTTCGGGGTTGATATGTTGTTTTTGTCCAGCTCCTTTCAAATAGTTCCTCAAGGATGTAACAAATATGAAGTTTGATGAGGAGCCAAATTATTCTAAGTTGATATCCTTTTTTGAAAGTCTCATCGAACCTTGTACATCACTAAGACCAATAAGAATTGATAAAGCTTTCAAGATTATGTACAGAATTTGGTGCTCATACAAGTATTCATTATATGAGAATGCACATGTTAATAACCTTAATACTATAAATTTCTTGTTATAGGTGGGCAAAAATGTGGGAGGCTGCACATTAACTTGGAAGATGACGAACAACCAGAAGAAAATACGATTAGGTAGTCCTGCTACTCAATGGATTTCACTGTACAATGCATGTTGTCCCATGAAACAAAGGTTAGTGACTTCTTGTTATATGTTTGCTTGGCATGATACCTACATTTGTTTTATAACACATGGATTATTATGATCACGCATACGTGCATTAAAAAGATGCTTATCTAACCCTTTTATACTTTTTCTATCCCAGTTCATATGCCGGGATTTTTTATTCTAATATATAATCTTATGGGTCGTTAGTATCTGTTTGCAATCTAGGAAAGGATTGAGGTTGAGATAAGATGTTTGAGTTGTTGGTTAAAAAGTTAGAGATAGTTACGTGGATCTAAATTGTTATTGATTATTCATTGGCTTTGTCTCCATGGCTTGTCATAATGCTAGCAAAATAGCAACACCTATTCACCCGTATAAGAAAAAAATTTGGATAAGAAGTTTTTTTTTTTTTTTTTGTAATGTAATATTGCATACATGCACATTTTCTGTTGTTACCACACACAATTGACTTTATTATTCTTATATTTTCTTCGGTTGGGGTTTGATTGTTCATGTTGACTCTTATTGCATATATATTTTTGTGTTTTGCTTAAAACAAGTAGAATTCGTTTCAGCATCAACATTCATTTTTTTTTTATGTGTTTTAGTTGCTTATTGAGAGAGAGAGAGAGAGAGAGAGAGAGAGAGAGAACTATTTACTGGCTATTATTCTTTGATGTAGATTTCTGTTATTTCCCTTATTAAAAAAGGCTGCTTCTGTTTACTGGCTAATATTCTTTGAGAAACAACGTGATGATGTTTTTTCAGTTCAGGGATATGTAGATGCAGATTATGTAGGCGACTTGGATGACAGAAGGTCCAATACAGGTTATGTTTTCACACTTGCATGCGGGCCTATAAGTTGGAGATTTATGGTGCAGTCACTTGTGGATTTATCTACAACTGAAGTAGAGTACATGGCGACAACTGAGGTAGCTAAGGAATCATTGTGGCTGAGAGGATTTGTCAAGGAGCTTGAAATCAAGAAAGATGGAATAAAGCTGTGTTGTGATAGTCAAAGCGTCATCTTCTTAGCAAAGAATCAGATTTATCATGCAAGAACCAAGCACATTGATGTGAGATTTCATAAGATAAGGGAGTTGGTTACTTCAGGAGAATTATTGCTAGAGAATGTGCATACCTCAAAGAATACAACAGACATATTGACAAATCCAATCACAATGGATAGGTTCAAACATTGCTTGAACTTGATTAACATCTCTAGTGTTAGAGAGGATATGTCCCAACCTATTTGTCCCAAATTGTATGTTTTTACAGGTTATGTTTCTTTCAGTATTTTTTTCCTAAGGGGTAAATATTCGCCAAGGTAGAGATTGTTGTATATGTGGGTCATATAGAGTGGAACACAAATTTATTGGATCAAAATGGCCGATGCTGGAGCGGAGCGCACCGAACAGAATGGAGCGAAATATGTTTAAGGCTTGGGCTAGGGTTAGTATAAATATTAATGATGTAACCTTATTATTCATACTGAATAAAATATCCGCTTCGCTCCTTGTGGATGTAGGTACATCGCTGAACACCGTAAAATACTTGTGTTGATTTCTCTATTCTTTTGCGCTTAAAATCCAACATCTTTCCTACTATTTTTGACTCAAATATATGAGTACTTTGCCCTTTTGAATACGATATAACTTGCTTAAGTTGCCCAATTCGAACTCAACTAAGAACACTTCAATTTCCTCATCGACTTTAATTACAAAATCAATGAAGTTGGAGGTTTGCATGCTAATCCCATCTTCTTTGAACGTTCTTCTTCCTTAGTTGGTTCATCGGGTTGAATAATGAAGAGATCCTCCATCGGCATGTTATTTGACTCATCTGAAACTGCTTGATATTCAATCCATTTATATTTTTGCATGATGATGTCTCCCATAACTATTTTACTATCATGTCGTTCATATGAATCATCGAATATAACTTTCCTTACTTCCTCCGGAGTCGCCAATAACAAACAATTTTTTGTAAGATGCAATGCCCCCACAATATTCACAATATTGGTTTAATTTCCTCATAAACAATACATTTGATATTTATTCCCTTCGGAAATTCATCCTTATCAAATACAATAGGCTGATCATATCCCACTTTTTAAGTCCTTGTCCGAAGAAGAATTCTACAAATAGCATGTCACCTTTATTTAAGTCATTAACTTTGTTTGGTTTAATTCTTTTAACTATTATTGTAAGTGGTAGCTTATATGGAAAGTAGGGGATTGAATTATATGCATCTCAATATAGCAAAAGGAAAAGGCGTAATGTATTCGAATCGGGTGATTGGGTTTGGGTGCTTAGGCAAAAATGGCTTGTTCGAATGCAAAAGTGATCAAGATTACATCCTAGAGGAGATGATCCATTCCACGTCATTGCAAGGATTGAAACCAATGGCTACAATTTGGATCTTCAAGGTAAGTTTATGATAATTTGTACTTTTAATGTCTTTGATATTTCTTTCTTTGATACAGATGCAAATTCAAAGTCGAATCCTTTCGAAGAGAAAGTGGATGATGTGATCCAGGATACGATGGTAAGTTCAGACAAGAATCCATTAATCATTGAGGAATGACATATGACTAGATCGCGAGCGAAGTGGGTCAAAGAAACTATATGATTGCTTGTTCAAACAACAGCGAACGAAACATTGATCACAACAAGTAGCTTGATAGGGCTCCTTAGTGGTCGGCAAAAGGGAGGCAAAAGAGGAATGGCAATTCCAATCTGTCGTAGGCCTGAATCATGTCAAGATGAAGGCAACCGCTTTCTTGGATGAGCATATATTATTAGAGATCATTTTGGTTTGCCTATTGTTCCTAGGATTTTTGAGAGAAGCTTGTAGCCTAAGCTTACAGAGAGGCCTGAAATTTTGCAACTTGCGAGTAAGAATGCTCCAAGGGACTTTGGAAGAAGAGCAATGAGCGTAGTCTTGAACTCTTTCAGTAAGCATCCCTTCCGAAATCCATCCTTGATTGCCATCGAAATTTCCTCTAAAATGACCAGGTTCAAGGGTTTTAAAGAAGATGTTCGGGCAACCGTCAGGTCCCACTCAAACTAGCTGCCTTGTCACCTTATAAATAAGCATTTCTTCGATTTTTCAATTTTCCACTAGCCCCATTATTGGGATGCTCAAGCTCAATATCATACATATTGCTTGTGTTCTACCAACGAGGTTAGGCTTCTTGCCTAAAGAAAGCACTGAGAAAGAGAGAAGTGTTCCGTATAGGTTCGTATATAGACTGTGGTGCTATATGATCTTTAGCTATAGGTCTCGTAGAGTGTGCTTGCTATAGAAAGTCAATATACGAGTCAGGAGTAGGTGGTAACGGTCGATGTATGTTCATATAAGAGTATTTGCTTACTTCAGCCTCAGATCAAGGTGACAGGATTCGAACCTATGGCCCTCTGTACCCAAAACAGATGCGCTGACCAGACTGCGCTACACCTCGTCTCCCCACCCCGGAGCATATAGATCCACCCGATCGATGAAGACTCAAACCGAACTCGCCCATCCTTTTGGGCACAGGGATGCGAGAACCAATCCGAGTAATCCACCGCTTTTTTTTAGAAGCCTCCAGCAAGATAGGGCGAGGCGCTGCAAGCCGTATAGTGCAGGAGCGCTCACATTTTTTGGCTTACTCTTTCACTTGAATTTCCAAATCCGGCTACGTGTCCTTTGGACCCTTCGCCCGCTTAGAAGTGGATTCGAACCACTGACACAAGGATTTTCAGTCCTTTGCTCTAACCAGCTGAGCTACCTGAACCACTTTCCTAAAGTCTGTTTTCTTCATCGAATAGCGCCCTACCTTACCACTTGACTAGTAAGGGAAAAGCCCTTGACTAATAAGAATATATAGGCTTTTTTCGCTTGTTCGTCAAGCTTTCGAGCAGCTCTTTCAACTGCCGCCTAATCCCCCAACATGCTCAAGAACCGAGAGCCGTCCAGGGACTGGACGGCCGGAGGGAGCTTGCTTATAGAAAGAAGATAGGCCGGTCAAAGAAAAACAAGGCGCAACGGGCTCTCCGCTCCTAGTCACTAAGTAGTGCTATTCGGGGGACTGGACTCCACCAAGAGGTTCTTTCTCTCACGTAATTTCGCCCGCCCCTTTCATTTCCGTGCCGGAGGAAATGGGATTCGAACCCATGATACAATCTTCTTGTATGTCGATTTAGCAAACCAATGCCTTAAGCCACTCAGCCATACCTCCAAGTTGTTGATCGGAATGGAATTNGACTTCAACATGACTCATACTTTATCAAAGTCATTTTACAATTAAATTCATCTCTTGATAAATAATACAAATAAATTAAGTACTAAGAGAAGCTAACACTTCAATGAATAGTAATAAATGATAGTTCAAGTGTTAGATGAAAAATTTTGATGAATATGATAGTCAAAAATTAGATTCAATCAATCAAAGTGTTTCAATGAGAAGATGAAAAAATAAATACAATGTAGGTTCAAAAACTTCTCAAGAAAAATCTGTCTTTCAATGATTGTAATAAATTTAGTGGTAAGAAAGAAATCAGAAACTTTGATGAATAAGATTGATTTTTCAAATTTGATTCAATCAATCAAAGTTTCAATATGAATAAGTAGAAAAGTTTATACAATGTAAATGTCAATAACTTTTTCAAAAATATATTTCTCTTTTAAGATAAATATAAATAAGTTGAGCACAAAGAGAAATGAAAAATTTTGATGAGAGAAATAATTTTCAAGATAAGATCAATCAAATGTTTTTCAAAATAAAAATGATTTGATAATAATAAATAAGATGAGAAATCAATGCAATTTTAGCTCAAAAGAATCTCAATTGAATGCTCTAAAGTTGTTGAAATGAATGGCAAGTGAGTTAGTATTTATAGTAGTCAAACTGTCCAATGTTCTGCCCAACTGGACGTCCAGAACTCATCCGGATGACCAACTAGCCGTTGCAGTCATAACGGTCAAAAAACTGACCGTTGGTCCATTCGGACGTCCGGATTGACAAAAGTTTTTCTGTCAAATCGGACGTCCGGTTGACCGTTGACCTTTGTTTTTTTAAAGAAAGATATATGATCTAAGTTCAAGTATCACTTTGAAATATTAATCTTACTTTTGATCAAAAATATTTTATGCAAGTGATATGAAAATAACTCTTCGTGCACAAAATGATTTTTGAGCTATTGTCATTCATTACTAAAGATTAAAGTGTTTATACCTTTACATATGATCTCGAAGCCTAGTCTTTGATCTTGTTTCGAAATTTCTTCCATGTTTGGCTCTTAAACTCTTGTTCTTGATCTTTCTTGATGTTTAGATTGAATGCTTGACTTCGATCTTAACCTTCTTCATGAGCCCGATTTGATAGTCTCGATTTTAATCTTTTAAGCTCTCGTCTTGAATGATTTGATATGAATGCTTAACTTTCACTTTGATCTTTATTTCGAGTCCAATTTATGATGTGTTGATTTTGGCAATACTTGATTGCTTTTATCATTGAACTATCATCACTCAAATCAATTGTTAGAAACAATATTAATCTTGTTTATTATAATCAAAAGATTTAGGATGAAATCAACCATAGGTCAACAGTTTCATGTTGGGTATGGAAGATGAAATGAAGTAGAGCAACTTGATTCAAGTAATGGACAAAGAGACTTGAAGGACAACTATCCGACCGTATAGTTGTTCAGGGCATGCTTTACTGAAACCTTAGTTGAAGATTTCAGTTGATCTATACGACCGTATAGATTTACACTATACGACCTCATAGTATAAATTCGGCCGCAAATTTTTCAAATTTCGTATAATCTTCTATTTAAGTTAAAACTATATTTTGTTATATCTTTGATTTTTTTTTTCTTAATTATGTTTTCTAGTTAGGTTTTATGGGTCTCCTGTAAATAGGACTCATTATATTCATTATAAAACATACAATTATTGAGAGATTATTGTAAGACATTATTACTTTCTTCTTATTCTTCATCCAATTAATTCTGAACTTATTAAGATTATTTTCTTGTGATGTTCAAACAAATCGAGTGAGACTCTTGAGTCTTGTAATCACATAGTCAACATATTGTCGGGCGATTGTGTTGGTTTCTTGGTTCAATATTTTTTAATCAAGCTTAAACGTTGATTTCTTGGCTTTCGTGGGTTGAATCAATCGTGTGTGGATTTCGTAACTGCTATTGCTATGTGGGTTCACATCAATTACTATTGTAGTGTTGGGTCGAATTCTTCTAAAATATTCAATTTACCTTTCTCGAGTTCTCATTGAATCTATTTATCTAATTCAATTCCATATCTCTATGTGAATTTTCCTTAGTTAAACGAAGTATTTGTTCTAAAAATTCGTCTAATGACCGCAATAATTAGTATAGACATCTCTACATTTTATATTAAATTACCAAATTTTACTATGTGGTCTAAATCTAAAACTCTCTTCTCGATCCATAATAGATTCACAAAATCATTGAATAATTGACCAAAGAATTCAAAGTATTAAATTCACGAATAAAATTAACACATGCATTTAAAGAACTAGAATCTTGAATAAAAGAGATAAAAGGTCACAAATAGATTACATTGTTCATCTTAACTATGAATTTAGGTACTCATAATAATGAAAGAAAGACAAAAAGTACAGAGTTTATAACTATGTTTTGAAATCTTGATCATGGAAAAAATTGGATCTTGCATCAAGAATTTTCTTCAATCTCAAAACTTTTCAAACCCTAACTTTTGCTCTTTGATCTTGATGATTATGTGTTTTTCTCTCCCCCAAATTGTGTGGAACTCCCTCAAAAGTGTCAAAAACTTGTATTTATACTCCTCATCACGTTTTTGTCGAAAGTAGGGTTTTATGGGCTTCAAAACGGGTAAAATAAATGCGCCATAAATACACCTAGGCAGTACATCAGTGCCGCAAAGACAAAATGCGCCACCTTTCGGGAAAATTTCAGCACTACACATTTTTTTAGTATTTTTATTATAACTTTCTCCCCCAATATCCGATTTAGGGTATTCAATTTGGGTTGTAAATATTACTCAAAGGGATACAACTTTACCAGAAGTAACTATTTTCCAATTCGAATGTTTATTAGGCCAAAAATAGGTCTCAGTTTTTGGCTAAAAATCTGGAACATCCTTGTACAGTTGAAAATTGATCTGGAAAATATTTTGGTAATATTTCACTCATTTTGGCTTCTAATTGCATCCAGTTGACCCCTAGCATTCTCGAATCTTCATCGTGAACTTCGACACAACTTTTGAGTATTTACACTTTAGTCCCCCAAACTTTGGATCTTGTCCCCTTTTTTCACCAATTTTCACTTCTTTCTTTCAAATCAATTTCCTTTCATGGAGTTTCACCTAACAAAATATTATATAATAAATTAGGCTATAATTCTATTAAAAGAATTATCAAATGTCAATATTTTAAAGCCTGAATATGTGTATAAAATACACTTATCACAAAGTGTTTCTATGTCTGATTGGTTTGGTATGCAGATGACTAATCCTATCTCATGTTCTTTCTTATAATCACCGCTAAAAAGTAGACATTTTTGTTTTAAAATTATCCCAATTTTTAGCTGTTCTTAGTAGAACGTATTCGATTATTATTTATGTTTTTCCTGTTTTAGCCAATCTTTTTTCACCTAGGGGTGCACAAATGTAGGCAATGATAACAACAGAGGCATAAAAAAATAAATAGTGAAATGATGCAGGAAGTTAGGCGATTGAAGATTACAAAGAATAGATGATTTCTTTATTTTTACTATTTGAATTTTGATAAAGAAAATTTTTAGTCATAGCTTTAACTTGGTATCAAGGCATGTGTATCACTCCAAATTTAAGGGCGGCCTTTTTCTTTCCCAATACATAATTTGCTTTGAGTATAAGTAACCACAAATAAATTGTTAATTGTAAGCTCGGTGCGCAAGTTCGAAAATCTCGATATTTATTTCAACTACACTTGGTGTGTATTTGAATTTTTTTATGCTGGTCTTATTTTTTTGACTGGTTTTCTTCCAATATGGTATATGGAACTTTTAAGGGCAGAAGACAATCCTTTGGCAACTTATTAGACCTAATTGTTTTATAGTATTTTATTCATGTCTCATGCTACTGTTTGTGGTCATATAAATGATTCACATTTTCTTGTGTAGAAATGGCTCAGCTGAAAAATGTATGTAGTCGCTCTATAGCTTCATACTAAGACTGCACCCTCTTTTTCTTGGTAATTTCTCGATGACAATACCTCATCTGATTTTTCTTTTGTAGATATCACTACAATGTTGTAGACTCAAAGCTTCATCAACATGTAGACAAGGGTAATGAAGATGGTTTATATATTAGCCGTGTAGCTTCAGCAACAAATCTTGGGGCATAATCATGGATGCGAGAAAAGATTTTACTTCTCAGGTGTATGAGCTTTCAACTGTCTTCCTTCACAAAGTCATTTTTCTACTATTCCATGTTGTAGTTTCCATGACCTTTTTCCCTTCTTGGTAGATGTAGTTCCCTATGCTTATAATAACATTCGGGGTTCCCATCAGGACTGGATCATGGAACAATGGGAAAAAATTATTGCATAAGTTCAATAGCTGGTATGGCAAATTGAAGTTCACTGGTTGTCATTTCCAAAGGTTGGTTAACAGATAAAATCCCCCCGTCTTTCAATGATACTATTTTTTATTTTTTCTTTGTGATTTTAACAAACTCTAGAAACTTGTTTTGAGAAATTAAAACCTTAACCTCTAAAGCAAATTTAGTAGTGCAAGCAAGGATCAATCCCACGAAGAATGTGTAATTCAATATTTTATACTTCGTACAATGATTTGGGAGTTTTTGTATGTAAACAATTGTAAATAACACAATAAATAACAATACAAATTAAATTAACGAAAGTAATCAAAAGATGAACTTTAGTCTAAGTCCACATCCACCATCGAAAATCCATAATTGATCATAGATACAAGGATAATTCAATTCATATTTTGAATATTCAACGTTGAAATTATTTTCATATTTCTCCTTAATTGTAGTTAATTAGAAAACAAGCGATCAGATTAGCCCTAATTACTAAACAACCTAAGACAAGCGCTATGGATTTAATCTAGTAATCGCCTTAATAATTAGAGAAATCGATGAAACTAAATAACACGATCACAAGCGATTGTATTTTATTTATTCAAATGTTCTTCCCAAAATTTAACAATTTCTGACGTAGCAAATAATTAAATCCTAGTTACTTCACAAGTTAAAGGGATCAAACAATTACGGATTTGATATTCAACTTAGCGGTAGATTGTAACGAATAAGAAACTAGTAGACCTCCTATCAATTAAATGCAACAATTCATGAAATAAATACAGAATGACATTCAATAAGCAAAATAAGAATTAAATAATAAGAAAAAATATTTAGATCTCACAATATGTGGTTCTGAGGCTTCAATTTCCTTCGACCAAGTGTAAAAATTTAGTTACAATTCATGATTCTAAGAGTAAAATAATGAAGAATGAAGATGGGAGTCATTCTATACGTTCTTATCCCATTCTAGGGTTTTAAAATATGTCTTTTTAGTTGTTTCCATAGGTAATTGACGTAAATTCGAAAACTAGAGTTTTTTTGTCGAAAATGAACTATGCGACCACATAGTAGTAAGTCATGTGGTCACATAGAAGATTGAACTAAACTCTAAAATTTGCTAAAACACCACTCGCGACCGCATGGAATTTAAGCTATGCGAGCGCATAGCTTTAGATAACTTCCACCTGACAGCTTTCAGTATTTTGATCATATCTTTTTCTCCCGATATTCGATTGAGGTAATTCAAAAATTCATTGAAAATTCAACTCAAAGGGCTACAAATCGTTCATAAATACAATTTCTCATGTTCGAACGTTTCTTATGCCAAATATGGGTCTTAAACTAAAACTGAAAATTTGAAGCATAACTTTTTCGGTTAGGAGTTGATATGTGATGATACTTTGACTATATTTCATCCATTTGGCTTCTTTCCTCATCCAATTGATGTATAATTCTCAAATCTTTATCCTGAGGTTCGACATAACTTTTGAGTATTTGCATTTCAGTCCCCGAACTTTGTATTTCTTCCATTTTAGTCTTTTTCGCTTGTTTCTTCTAAATTCCACCATATTCACTCAATTGCAACCTAAATCAAAATATAAGAATACCGAGTACATTTAGGCATTAATTAATCACAAAAACATTGGATAAAGGGATGAAAAATATAGCATTTTACATTCTCATCAAATTTCCCTACACTTAACTTTTCCTAGTCCTCGGACAAAACTCAACTTTTACTTTTCTAAAAAACACCAAGGTTGTAACACCATAAACATAGAACAACCGAACTCTTCAAAACACATAACATATCAAGAATAAACATTCTCACACAACTTATAATCAATTAGCGAGCATTTTTATATGAAGATGGAATAAACCAAACACGTAGACCCTCAGGAAAATAAACACTTGACTCTCATGTGTTTGAAGGGTATGTGTTTAGCTCAAGTTCATTCCAATGGAGACGATCTACCATAGGCTTGCATTTCTTCTCATTCTCCACTAATTAGACCACACGCATAACACAAATTATAATGATTTTTCGAAGGTTGTAACGGGGCTTAAGGTCAAGGTAGAAAATATTTGAGAATATGACTAAAAAGCCATTGAAACTAGTGGAGCAAAGATGAATAAACTTAGCTCAAACATATGCATAATTCATGTAAAACCAACCACTCCACTTAACAGTTTCTTTGATCTATCCCACACAAACCAAACCCTTTCTCGAAACGTATGAGGAATTATGAACATAAATATTTTGCAACATTAAGTTCAATCTCCTCCATCACTTCTTTTTTTTTTCTCTCTCTTTTTCTTCTAACACCGTCTTTTTTTTTATATTCAAAACATTGCACCAACAATGGAACTTGTGAATTGATATTGAAAGCATGTTCCATTCCAACAAGCATAGACATACCATAAATTTTGACACCCCCACACTTATTTCTTGGTCACCCATATATATCATAATGATAAACAATACTCCACTAGCACTATACCTTGGGTAAAGACATTATTTTTCGGGGTTAAAGCTTGTAATGTAGGTTTACAAAAACGAAAAGACAACCAAGCTCAAAGGGGTTCAACAAAAGGAAAAATTAATTATAACGTAGGCTATTTGGCTTAGATAGCTAACTTATATAACAAAGATGACTTTAATCATGTTCATGCATGCATGTATCAATATGGCTTTAAAGTGTATCAAGACAAGTTCTAGAGAAACAAATACATGGAAGAATCTCACTCATGAAAGAAAATAGTGAGACTGATATAGATGTGTTAATCTAAAGGCTTAAAATCTCACCGGTTTTTTGTCTACAAAATTTAGTTGCCACTATCCTCAAAGAAAATAACTCGACTAATAACCTCAAAGTTGGAAGATAATACATTCAATCATGTTATGAGTTCTTCAAAAGTCTGATTAATTCTATCAAATAGCATATACAATAAAAAAAACCACCACTTTTTTGTTCGAGATTTTATTTTTATTCTTATTTTATTCAAAATTTAAACTCACATTAATATGAAAACAATTCAAACACAATCTAAATTTAAATCCCCTCCATCACACTTAAAACATACATTGTCCCCCAATGTAAGGTGCAATGCAAAGAAAATGACAAAGATAACTAAAACATGAATGCGAAAAACAAAAACAAAGATAAAGGAATGAACTCCCCTTGGGTTGCCTCCCAAGCAGCGCCTTTGTTTATTGTCATCGGCTCGACTCAGAGTTTCGTTGTTCAGCCTGGATCTATCATAGGCAGTTTTGATCTTCTTATGTACCTAGTGCATTGGCAATGATAACTAACAGTGTTTCTCTACCTCCATGGGATACATACGTGATGTGACTAGGGAGAGACTTCAAATCCAAAGTGGGGCCTGCAAAACAGAAAGTAGATGCCTCTCATTAGAAATTGGTAAAGCAAAATAAGCACTGTTACCTGAATGCTGTAATTTTGGAAGATTGTTCAATATTGTAACAGTTTCTTGTAACTCAGTGTTCAAAGCTAGGTTCTAATTCGAAAACATCATGTGCTAAATGATCAATCACATCAATAAAATGAATAAGATTATTATTATTATTATTATACGGATATTTCATAGAATCATAGATATTAAATTTAATAATTTTATCATCAAATTCCATGGTCAATATTTCATTATGAAAATCTATTTTAGTTTTGGATGTTCTTAAGAATGATCTTCTAACAAGATATGGATAGTATGATTACTATTGCTCATGTCAAGCACATAGAAATCAGCGAGAAAAACCAAACAATTAACTTGTACAAGGATATCCTCAACTATACCTTTATGATATGTATTAGATCTATCAACCAATTGAATCACAACATCAATTTTATTTAAAGGTCCAAGTTTCAAAGAAGTGTATACAGAATATGGCTTAACATTAATAGAAGCTCTTGAATCTATCATGGCCTTCTCAAATCTAGTCTCGCCTATCGTGCAAGGGATAGTGAGCATACTTGGATCCGTGCACTTTGCTGGANAATCTAGTCTCGCCTATCGTGCAAGGGATAGTGAACATACCTGGATTCGTGCACTTTGTTGGAAGTTTCCCTTTAATAATTGCATATACCCGTTCTCTAAATTTTACCCTTTAAATCCCCTTTAGTTTATATTTCCTCTTACTTGTGCACAATTATTTCAAAAATTTAGTATAACGAGGCACTTGTTTAATAATATCTAAAAGTAGAATATTTATCTCGCATTTACTGAAAATTTCATGCAACTCATCATGATCTAGTTCATATTTCCTAGATCCTACTAAAGATTGAGACAAATGAGGTACATATTTATACTCAAGGAGGGGTAAAAACTTATAATCAGTTACCTCAATATCATTGGTGGTAATCTTGTTTGCAACCTCTTTTTCTTCTTCTTCTTGCTCCAATGGCGTAGGAGCTGCTTTTACTGGAACTTCAACCTCCTTGCCACTCATCAGGAAGATTGTGCTTACATTTTCTCTTGGCTTCACTATTGTTTGAGAGGGTAATTTCCCGAACTTTGTGGCTTCAGTCAACTGCCCGCATTAGCCATTTGACCCATCTGATTCTCCAAACGTTGAATGCTAGCCTTTGTCTCTTGTAAGAATCGTTTTGTCTCCTGTTGAAATTTAAAGTGTTAGTGGCGAGAGATTTAACAACATCTTCTAAAGACATACTTGAATTGGAAATTTGGCCCGGTGGTTTTCTAGGAGGGTATGGATGCTTATATTGCTGGAAACTTGGGCAATTTTAAGTTGCGGGCTGATTTACTGGTGGATTCTCATAGCTAAAATTAGGACGATCTCTCCATCCCTGGTTATACATGTTCGAATAGGGATCATAGTTCTTTTGCGGTTGTCTAGGAAAGCCACTTGCTACATTAACCTGCCCAATGGGTTCCTCTTGAAGTGTTGGGCACATATCGATTGGATGTCCCACTACTAAACAAATCCCACAAACCTTTGTTGTCTGTATATTACCTACAGCTATTTGACGAACAAGAGAAGTTAGACTCGCAATTTGTTGTTCAATGGATGAGAAATTTACCTCATTAACATGTTTAGAAGGAACGTCAAGTCTAGTGCCAAATTGTTGAGAGTTGGTTGCCATTTTTGCAATTAAGCTCATTGCGTCCTCGGGAGTTTTATCTACCAAAGTTCCTCCACTAGCAGCATCAATCATACTTCTATCAGTAGGTAGAAGGCCCTCATAGAAATATTGAATGAGCAGTTGCTCACTAATTTGATGATGGGGGCAACTTGCACATAACTTCTTGAAACGCTCTCAGCATGCATGTAGGGATTCTCTGTTGTCCTGTCTTACACCACTTATTTCTTTTCAAATGTTGGCTGCCCTTGAAGCTGGAAAATATTTCTCTAAAAACAATCACTTCATCTTGTCCCATGCGGTACTACTTCCGGAAGGTAGATAACAGAGTCAATGATTAGCCGAATCCTTCAAAGAAAACGGAAAACCTCTTAATTTAATATGTTCTTCAGTCACTCCTGTGGGTTTCATGCTTATGCAAACCACATGAAACTCCTTTAGATGCTTATGAGGATCTTAACCTACAAGATCATGAAAAGTGGGCAAGAGATGTATTAGTCCATATTTTAGAGTAAAGGTAGTAGTAGCATCTAAAGTAGTGAACATTATGCATAATGGTTGTTGATTCAAATTGGGGGTTGCAAGCTCTTTCTTAATTGCATCTAAAGTGCCAATTCTTGACCTGCATAAAGTTCTCTCTATTTCTTGATCGTACTGCAAATCACTTTGTTTAGAGGATCGAGCTGCAGGCATAAACTATCAAGGAAACTCAAAAAATGAAAAACAAATTAAAAAGAAGTTAGAGTAAGAAAAAAATGAATAGAATTATACGCTAAAATACCTAAAAAATCCTAGAAAATTATGTTTTTTTTTCAAAAATAAAATGAAAAACAAAAGAAATACAAAAAAAATTAGCACCACTCCCCAACAACGATGCCAAAATTTGGTGTGCTATCGCAAGCACCCAAAAATAAAATCTTAACCTCTAAAGCAAATATAGTAATGGAAGCAAGGGTTGATCCCACGAAGTATGTGTAATTCAATATTTTATACTTCGTACAATGATTGGGAAGTTTTTGTATGCAAACAATTGTAAATAACGCAATAAATAAAAATGCAAATTAAATTAACGAAAACAATCAAAAAACGAATATTGGTCTAAGTCCACATCCACCGTTGAAAATTCACAATTGATCATAAATGCAAGGATAATTCAATTCATATTTTGAATATTCACCGTTGAAATTATTTTCCTATTTCTTCTTAATTGTAGTTAATTAAAAAACAAGCGACCAGATTAACCTTAATTACTAAATAACCCAAGACAAGCGCTATGGATTTAATCTAGTAACCGCCTTAATAATTAGGAAAATCGATGAAACTAAATAACTCAATCACAAATTGTTGTATTTAATTTATTCAAATGTTCTTCCCAAGATTTAACATTTTTTACGCAACAAATAATTAAATCCTAGTTACTTCACAAGTTAAAGGGATCAAACAATTACGGGTTTGATATTCAACTTAGTAGTAGATTGTAACGAATAACAAACTAGTAGGCCTTCTAGCAATTAAACGCAACAATTCATCAAATAAATGCAGAAGAACATTCAATACATAAAATAAGATAAACAATAAAAAAAAACCATTTAAATCTCACAATATGTAGTTCCAATGCCTCAATTTCCTTCAATCAAGTGTAAAAGTTTAGTTATGATTCTAAAAGTAAAATAATGAAGAATGAAGATGGGAGGCATTCTGTACGTTCTTCTCTTGTTCTAGGGTTTTAAAATGTCTTTTTAGTTGTTTCCATATGTAGTTGACTT
>CAIGRB010006680.1:0-17721 GCA_903798255.1 Fraxinus quadrangulata | reverse complement strand
AAAAAAATTAGCACCACTCCCCAACAACGATGCCAAAATTTGGTGTGCTATCGCAAGCACCCAAAAATAAAATCTTAACCTCTAAAGCAAATATAGTAATGGAAGCAAGGGTTGATCCCACGAAGTATGTGTAATTCAATATTTTATACTTCGTACAATGATTGGGAAGTTTTTGTATGCAAACAATTGTAAATAACGCAATAAATAAAAATGCAAATTAAATTAACGAAAACAATCAAAAAACGAATATTGGTCTAAGTCCACATCCACCGTTGAAAATTCACAATTGATCATAAATGCAAGGATAATTCAATTCATATTTTGAATATTCACCGTTGAAATTATTTTCCTATTTCTTCTTAATTGTAGTTAATTAAAAAACAAGCGACCAGATTAACCTTAATTACTAAATAACCCAAGACAAGCGCTATGGATTTAATCTAGTAACCGCCTTAATAATTAGGAAAATCGATGAAACTAAATAACTCAATCACAAATTGTTGTATTTAATTTATTCAAATGTTCTTCCCAAGATTTAACATTTTTTACGCAACAAATAATTAAATCCTAGTTACTTCACAAGTTAAAGGGATCAAACAATTACGGGTTTGATATTCAACTTAGTAGTAGATTGTAACGAATAACAAACTAGTAGGCCTTCTAGCAATTAAACGCAACAATTCATCAAATAAATGCAGAAGAACATTCAATACATAAAATAAGATAAACAATAAAAAAAAACCATTTAAATCTCACAATATGTAGTTCCAATGCCTCAATTTCCTTCAATCAAGTGTAAAAGTTTAGTTATGATTCTAAAAGTAAAATAATGAAGAATGAAGATGGGAGGCATTCTGTACGTTCTTCTCTTGTTCTAGGGTTTTAAAATGTCTTTTTAGTTGTTTCCATATGTAGTTGACTTAAATTCGAAAACTAGAGTTTTTGTGCCAGGAATGAACTATGCAACCACATAGTAGTAAGTCATGCGATCGCATAGAAGATTGAACCTGGGCTTTGAAATTCGCCAAAACACCACTTGCGACCTCATGGTCGCATAGCTTTAGATAACTTCCACCTGATAGCTTTCAGTATTTTGGCCATATCTTTCTCTCCCAATATCCAATTTCATCTTTGTTTCTTTCACAATTATAGCCTACGGTGTTTCTGAAAAGTGAAACTTGACAAACAAAACACACACACCCGTGCACACAGAAAAATAGCATTATGAATCTCATCTTTGTTTTGTAGCATCGTTGGCTTACAAAGGTAACCGTCGAAGGGGTGGACCATTAGCTGGATGCACTTTGTTGAATATTGAAACTTTAGTCCTTAGGTAGCTGATTTTTTGGAATAGCTGATTAAGTTTATGTTTTCTTTAATTTATTTTATTTACTGAGTCAATAATAGTTCCTCAAATCCAGGAATATCAGTAGCAAATAAAATATTCAATTAAGATTTTTATGCAAAAATATCTGTAAATATGATCTCTTTTTCTTATATTTAATTACCTCATATCAAAGAAAGAAAGTATCTTCCACATAAAAACTTCATTCTCAGTTACATCAATTTTTTTGGAATTTCTTTCTGCTATTTTTTCCTACAATTGGTATCAGAGCCTTCTTCTTAAGGGGTTGTGAGTCTAATTTTCTATTGAATGTGTGAGCTAAACATAAGAGAGTTAAAACACTTGTAAGTTTCAAGAGCCTTCAAATTTTTTCGGAATGGCTTCAAGTAATGTTGTTATTCCTGCTTCTCCTCTCTTTACAGGAAAGAACTATCAATTATGGGCTATTAAGATAAAGACCTACTTAAAGGCCATGAATTTGTGGGAGGTTATTGAGAATGACGTTGATCCTGCTCCTCTTTTGCAAAATCTAACATTAGCACAGATCCGAAAGTACGAAGAAGATTTGACAAAGAAACCTAGAGCACTTACGTGCATACACTCGACAGTGTCAGATGTAATTTTCACAAGAATAATGACTTGTGATCCACCAAAACAAGCATGGGATAAATTGAAGGAAGAGTTTGAAGGAAGTGACAGGGTAAAGTCTGTCAAGATGTTAACTTTCAAAAGAGAGTTTGAAATGCTGAGAATGAAGGATGTAGAGACTGTAAAGGAATATTCTTCAAAACTCATGCAACTTGTGAATCAAATTTGACTTTATGGAGAGACATTTGAAGACTCAAAGGTGGTGGAAAAAATGTTGATAAGCTTGCCAGACAAATTTGAATCCAAGATTTCTACAATTGAAGAGTTTTGTGATTTGAAAAATTTGTCAATTGCGGAACTTATTAGCAAGATGCGGGTACAGGAGCAAAGGACCTCGATGAGGTCAGAAGAAAACATTGAAGGAGCACAAATAAAAATGGAGGTAAAGATAGGAAGAAAGCTGATGGTAACAAACAAAGTAAAGATAAAGCTCAAAAGTTCACAAAAAAGTAACTTTCCACCTTGTAGAACTTGTGGAAGAATGAACCATTTGGAGAGAGATTGTTGGCATAAGGGTAAACCTCAGTACCAGTGTAGAAACTGCAAGAGATATGGGCATATCGAAATATTTTACAGATTCAACATGGGACAAGCAGAATAACAGCCTGGAGAGCAAGCAAACTACACTCAGGATCAATTTCAACCTGAGGAGAGGTCATTTATGGCCGGCAACTCTTCTCAACCACTTGGAGCCAACATTTAGTTTGTTGATAGTGGTTGTACAAGCCACATAACGGGTGATGTAAGCATGTTCAAGTCGTTGGACAGATTCTACAAAGTTAAAGTAAAGCAGGGAAATGGAGAACTTGTGCAGTTAGAGAGCAAGGGTATTATCACTATTCATAGTAGCAGAGGTACCAAGCTCATGTATGGTGTTTTTTATGTCCCTTGCCTAGATCAAAACCTATTGAGTGTGGCTAAAATGTTGAAGAAGGGATATTCTGTAAATTTCAAAAATAATATGTGCATTATTTATGATCCTCATGGTTATGAAATTGCAAATGTTGGAATTGTAGATGAAAGTTTTCTTTTGAATTTCAATATGGCTAAACAACATGTTTATAATGCTAAAACTAATGAAACTTGGCTGTGGCATAGAATGTTTGGACATTATAATCAGAAATCCTTGAAGTTTATGGAAGATAATGGTATGGTGATGGAAATGTCTTCTATTTATGTGACTGGTGATCTTTGTGAATGTTGTCGGAAGGGGAAGATGCATAGAAAATCCTTTTCTGTCAACAGTACTTGGAGGGCAACCAAAAAGCTTGATTTGGTCTATACTGATGTCTGTGGTCCAATGAGCATTCGATCTCTCAATGGAAGCAAATATTTTCTCTTATTCATTGATGATTTGACAAGGATGGTATGGGTTTATTTCATGGCTAATAAATCTGAAGTTTTATCTATGTTTAAGAAGTTTAGAGCTTATGTGGAGAATCAAACTCGATGTAGCATCAAGGCCTTGAGGTTAGATAATGGTATGGAATACAACTCTGGAGAATTCGTGAAATTTTGTGAAACTACAGGTATTAATCATCAACTTATAGTACCTTATACTCCACAACATAATGGGGGTATCAGAAAGGAAAAGGGGGGGACCGTGATGGAAATGGCTAGATGTATGATTATTGAAGAGTGCTTGCCTAAGTTTTTCTGGGCAAAAGATGTAAATTCAGTTGTTTATCTTCTAAACGGACTTACTACGAAGTCTGTGAAGTGTATGACACCATATGAAGCATGGTTTGGGATAAAACCATCAGTTAAGCACATGAAAACTTTTGGTTTAGTGTGCTATTTTCATATTCCAACAGTAAACAGAACCAAATTGGATGAGAAGACAGAATTGGATATCTTTTTGGATTATGCAGCTCAATCTAAAGGGTATAGAGCTTATAACATGAAGACAAAAAAATCACATTGTGCAGAGATCTTGAAGTAGATGAGTTGGCCTTCTGGAATTGGGAAAATAATTAAGTTGAAAAGCAATCTGCAATTCCACATCAGGTTTCAAACTTAGGAAGAGCAAATGAAAATTAGAAAATCTCTGTTGAAAGTGAAAAAAAAAAAAAAAAGCAATCTCCAATTCCACATCAGGTTTTAAGCTCAGGAGGAGCAAATGAAAATCAAAAAATTTCTGTTGGAAGTGAAGATGATGATGATTCAGACATGGATTCTCCAAACCTGAAAGCTAAATCTCTATCTAAGATTTATGTAAGGTGCAACATAGCTATCTCAAAACCAGGAGATTTTGTTGAAGCTTCCCAACTTGAAGAATGGCGAAAAGCTATGAAGGAGGAAATTAGAATGATTGAGAAGAACCAGACCTCGGAGCTCACCACCAAGCCCAAGAAAAAGAATGTTATCAGCGTCAAATGGTTTTACAGAACTAAATTAAACCCTGATGGCTCCATTTTCAAACATAAGGCCAGATTGGTTGTGAAGGGTTATGCACAAATGGCTGGAGTAGATTATGTTGATACATTTGCACCTATGGCAAGACATGATACTATTAGAATACTGCTAGCTTTTGCTGCTGAAAATGGATGGAGTGTTTTTCATTTAGATGTCCAGTCTACCTTTCTTAATGGCATTCTTGAGGAGATTTATGTGCACCAGCCTCAAGGTTTTGTAATTGCAAGCGAAGAAGACAAAATTTACAGATTGAGAAAAGCATTGTATGAGCTAAAGCAAGCCCTCAGGACCTAATATGCTAGAATTGACTCTCATTTGATCCATCAAGGATTCAAGAATAGCGATAATGAAGCTACATATATGTTAAAAGTCTCGAAGATGGTGAAAAACTAATCTTGTCCTTGTATGTCGATGACATGTTGGTTACATGAAGTAATTTTTAGCTAGTAAAGAAGTTCAAGGATGAAATGCAGCAAGTGTTTGAAATGTCAGATTTGGGGTTGATGAATTACTTCTTAGGAATGGAGGTCTATCAGATGGAAAAAGGTATCTTTCTTACTTAAAGAAAATATGCTTGGGATGTCCTCAAAAAGTTTAATTTTGGAGCAGGGAAAATCAATTGCAATACCACTTGTTCAGAATGAAAAAACTAACACTTGATGACGGAGAAGACAAGGTGGATTCTACTGTCTAGAGGAGCATGATTGGAAGCCTTCTCTATTTGACTGCTACACGACCTGATCTTATGTTTCCAGGTAGCCTATTGTCAAGGTTTATGCACTCACCAATTCAGGCTCACCTTAATGCTGCTAGAAGGGTGTTGAGATATATTAAAGGTACTGTTGATTTTGGTGTGTGGTATGAGAAAAAAGCTGAAGGAACTTCGTAGGAATATGTTAACAGTGATTGGGCTGGAAGTATGGAGGATTCTAAAAGTACTTCAGGATATGTCTTCTCATTTGGATGAGGTCCCTTCTCATGGAACTAAAAAAAAAAAAGATGTGGTGGCTCAATCAACTGCTAAGGATGAGTATGTGTATGCTGCTGCTGCCGCAAATCAAGCAATTTGGCTTTGAAAATTAATGACTGATTTTGGAGAAGAGCAAGTTCAGCCTGATGTTATCATGTGTGACAACAAATCTACAATTGCTATTGCAAATAATCCTGTCCAGCATGGAAGAACGAAGCACATTAAAGTGAAATATCATTCCATTAGAGAAGCAAAAAAGAATCAAGAGATTAAGTTGTTGTATTGCAAGTTTGAGATGCAGATTACAGATATCCTTACAAAGTCGCTTTCCAAGAACAGGTTCAAAGAATTAAGATGTAAGCAGATAGTTTTAAAGAAAAGTCTCAATGAGGAGTGTTGAATATTGAGACTTTAGTCCTTAGGTAGCTGATTTTATGGAATAGCTGATTAAATTTATATTTTCTTTAATTTATTTTATTTACTAGGTAAATAATAGTTCCTCAAATCCAAGGATATCAATAGCAAATAAAATTTTCAATTAAGATTTTTATGCAAAAATATCTATAAACATGATCTCTTTTTCTTGTATTTAATTAGCTCGTATCAATTGTTAGGTTTTAGTTGATTTTGTAATTGGCAAATTCTATAGACAAAATGACTTAATTTGATAGGATGTAAAAGTTCAAAGAGTAATGTGCAATTTGTTCAAAAATTAGTTAGTAGGTCTACGGTTTCGAGATTGGAACAAGGAGAAAAACGACTCGAATTTTCGTTTGACTGTCGCTGTGGGTTGGCTCGAGCTACAAAAGCATAAACATCATCATTAGACCATCACCCCTCCTTCACTCGAGCGACTGGCGTAGGACTCGCCAACCTAAAAATAGATATCAACGATCTCATAACTTTGGTTCTAGATTTATCCATACATGCTTTCACTGTGGTGAGTTAGGACACATACGATCTAAGTGTCGTCATTTTCTGAACAGAAATAGAGACGGGAACTTAAATAGAAATAAGAATCAGGAGTTTGTTGGTCGGATTGACTTTCTTACTAATCAGGTGAGTCGTTCGACCAAGTTAATGACATAGATGACCGGAAATGTTCATGTCACTAGACAAGTTTGGGTGAAGAAGAGTGATCTAAAAAATTATGAAATAGATCACGGGACTCTTAAAGGTAAGAGCATTTTTTTACCTAACTAATTAGATATTTTTATTGGTGCATGCTTGTGCTTTACCATTATGTGACATTAAATTATGCATGTATCATGTTTATTCATTTATTTGTTCTCATGCATTTATATTTCTTGTTTTGTATTTTGTTTGTGTGAATTTGATTTTTTTTTTTTTTTTTTTTTGCTTTGTGTATTCATGTTTTATACGAGAAAGCAAACAAAAATATTTTTTTATTGTTATGAGTCAATATTATTTTATGCAGAAAATTGTTTTACAGCATGATATACATTAAACTTTATTTTGTTGATCGTGATCAAGCATTGGTTTAATTGATGAGTTATAACATATTTTTATTACTGACTTATGTTATGTATGGAGTATTTAGTATAGATCTTTTCATATACCATCTGCACTGCACACGCTATGATTTTGTTAGTGGGACTCTACCGCATGTGTGAAATTTAGGATGGCAGTCACATGTTAGTGGGGTGACTTTGAACATGAATTGGCCTTATTTATTAGACCTAAACTCCTGTTTATCCCTGATATAAAAAAAAAAAAAAGGAAATTTCTCAATATCATATGTTCTTCTTTGAATCTTATTTGCCTCGAGCAATTAAACCAACGGGATTTCTCATAATCTGGTGCCTAAGGTCAACTGACTTGGGTTAACAAACCTAAAACTCGCTACAATAGTCATTTTAGTCGTTTAATGATGAAGAGCTTGCACTTATGATAAAAACAAATGATGTTAAAATATTGAAATATGTAGAAATTAAATATGCTAAAAGTCAGGGGGAGAAAAGAAATGATCTCTACAAAATGAGCTTTCATGTATAGGTTCTCATATGCCGAACTTGGTTTGACTTTCATAAGTAGATGAATATCTTTATTAGCAGTGATGTTTTGTATGTCCATTCTCACAAAATTAAGGTTTGGAGTCTTGCTTACAAATTATTAGTGACACTTTACACATATGACGCTTACAATTGAACTGTTTGAACTGTGATTATTATTGATCCTATTTTTCACACATTTTACACTAGTATTCGAGTTGTCTATTTCACGGAACCGGTATTGTAGTGTTCGTTCAAGACAGTTGTTAGTTGTAGGTTGTGTTATTGTTTGAGTCTATAAATTGTTATTTGATTACTGCATTTACATAGATTGTTGTTTTGTCACAGAATGCTAAAGGGGGAGTTTAATAGGTTTTAGTTGATTTTGTAATTAGCAAATTCTGTAGACAAAAGGACTTATTTGATAGGATGTAAAAGTTCAAGGAGTAATGTGCAATTTGTTCAAAAATTAGTTAGTGGGTCTAGCGTTTCGAGTTTGGAACAAGGAAGAAAACGGTACGGATTTTCACTGGACAGTAGCAAGGGTTGGTTTGAGCTACAAAAGCAGAAACATCGTCACTAGACCGTCGCCCTTCCTTCGCTCGATCTACTAGCCGTCGTTCGACTGTCGTTGGGCACTCGCTCGAGCGAGCTGTCCGGAAAATTTTTATTTCGTGATTTCAAGATTTTTTATCTGGTCCATTCGTTTCTTGACCTACATATAAATATCAAAACTCACCTGCACGTTTTTCTAAGGTTGAATATTCAGAGATAAAGTCTAGAGAGTGAATCATTCACATCACTGCTTTCAACCTTCCTCTTATGTGAGATCTTTTGAGAGAAAAACATTAGTTCTATAATCCAAATACCAAAAATCATTCATTTACATCTAGTTAGAATTTTGAAAATCGAAAGAAGTTGACAGGAGTTCCTGTTTGTGATGAACGAGTTGTTCTTCGTGATCCACGGGAGATAAACGAATTCACAATGCTTAGAGTGCTGCAGGGTAGCAGATTCCACAGAGAGTTTTGGTAACAGCAGCTAATGATTGATATAGGGAAGTACGGAATCCACAGAGAGTTGTAATGAGTGCAATCGGGTGATCAAATAGTACGGATCGTCTAGTCTGATAGACTATAAGTTGTTAAATTTGTTTATAGTGGATTGACTGATAAAGTATCCCGAGTTTTTCCAAGTTTGATTTCTCCGTGATCATTTCGGTATTTGATCTACTGCTCTACATTTTGTTGTTTATTATAAAAACTGTGGTAATTCAATTTAGGACAAATTGACTTGAATGTTTAACCATCTAGTTAAGAATTAAAAGTGGCTTGTTGCTGTTTAATTTCTTAGATATTTTAAATTCCGCAAGTTACACATATTCACCACTTCTAGGTGTTGTTAGGGTCGAACTACGCGTTTCTCATCAATGAAAGAAAATATCTTCCACATAAAATGGACCTTTTAATTTATCGGGACACGTTTCGCTTTATCATTAGTGAAATTTTTAGCAACAACTAACTCTCGTTTTGATTCTGTTTTGCAATTTTAATGGTTTCAACTTAGGTGACAATGAGCCTTTTGCCTTATAACAGAAGGATTATTCTATTGTCCTTTATTTTGATCAAGAAATGCAGGGTCACGTGACTTGTGCTTCGCCAGCCTTTTACTCTATAGGAGACTTAGAGGATTTCTTCAAGGCAAATAGGTCCACCATCCTCTTCGCCTCTGGGGATAAAGAAGCTAAGGTTCATATTCTCTTACCTAGTTAGGAAGTTCGCCACATGACAAACCCCTTCATGAACCCTTATGCCACTTATGGATGTTAAGAGTTGGTCTCTATTAAGTGACGTTGGTTGAGCACACACAAGACTTGTTAAAGTCTAAGACTATCTTGATGATATAACTTATATATGACACGTGATTCACATGTGATATTTGCGTGAAACGAGGTAGTATAAATTATTGAATTTAGATCCTTAATTAGAGCAAATCCTCAATCAAAAAGGAAATATTGAAAATAGGCAGGTGTTTATAACATTTATGTTAACCCATTAAAGTAGCAGATGGCATGCGCGGTAGGAAAAGAAGTGGGTAATTGATTGAATATCGAGTGATGGACCCGTTTTGTGGTCTCGAGTTATAATTTTTGTGTTCACATGCGCTATCATTCAACTACCTTAATTTTTTATGCTTTCCCAACACAAACCGTTCTTCCCTTATTAATGTTTACTTCATTATTTATCTGCCCTTTATCTGTTTCATATATAGATTACATATAAATATTAGATACATAGAAGGAACCGTTCCTCTTATCAATATATTTGACAAATAAATTTGAAAAATAATTAGATTATTGCGTTTTTTATATCGCAAGTGTACGATATCGTAACAAGTAATATAGTGGACATTTGAGTCCGGATTATCGTTTCCACAAGTACTACATTTTAGGACTTAATCTAATTTTTTTAACTCATATTTAACAAAAACAAGTAAATATTTATGATAATTGTGATTATTTTTTCTAACTATTTTTAACAAATTGACAATATAAAAAGATAGCAAACAACGGATAATTGGAAAAATAAATATGTGATAAATATTAGGACATAACAATTTCATCTATTGATCACATTTATTCTTAATTCAAGATTTATAACATAATGTAGTGTTCGATCGAATTCTTCTATTTAATTCAATTTACCCCTCCCGAGTTCTCATTTAGCCTATTTAANTTTACCCTTTTTAAATTCTCATTGAGCCTATTTAACTAATTCAATTCTATATCTCTATGCGAATCAATTTTAGTTAAACAAAACAATGGTTCTAAGAATTCAAATTATGACCGCAATAATTAATATATATACCTTTACACGTTATACTAATTTATCGAATTTTATTATATGATCTAAATTTCAATCTCACATTTCGATTCGTAAGAAACTCACATAATCATGTAATTATTTATAAGGTAATTTAATGCGTTAAATTCATAATAAAATCAACATATAAATCTAATAATCACATATATTTTGAATTAATAGATAAAGAATCACAAGTCGACTACATTATTTTTCCCAATATAAAAATTAATTATTCATATTTTAAAAATAAAAATATACAAAAGTGAAAAAATATCACAAAAAATTGATAAAACGTCAAGATTTTTGGTATTTATAATTTCCTTTCCTTTCTTTCCTTTTTCTTTTTCTCTCTCTTTTTCTCTTTCCTTCTTTTCCTTTCTCTCTCTCTCTTTCTTCTCCTCCTCCTTTGACTTTTCCTTTGCTTTTCTTCTCTTTCCTCTCTTTTTTTCTTCTCTTTCTGCTGTTTTCCTCCTATGCCACAGTTTTTCTTCTCCTCCTCTCTTTTTTTTTTCTTTTCTTTTCTTTGTGTTTTTCTCTTCGGCCCGCCGTTTTTTTATTCTGTTTTCTGTCCGTGTCTATATATTAATGTCTCATCTATTATACATATACCTATATATATATCAACTAGGTTAAATATGAGATTTAATTACAATTTTCAATACAAGTCTATTGAGATCCCTTTAACTCCAACCCATTTAATATATAATTTCTCCCCAAGGAATTCATTTTTAAATTTTATCATTTTTCACCACTTTTACATTATTTTCTCCAATTCTTCACTAAACATAAAATTTTATCTACAAAACACAACACAATATAATATAAATTAAGTAGAATTTAATAAAAAAGACAATAAAATATCATGATTTAAATCTTTATTTGTCCTCAAACAAAATTAAAATCTAAAAAACACACAAAAAAAATGTCAATTACCTAATTGATGGACATCCAATCAAGTAAAGCAACAAAATTTTGTTAGCTAACCTGACTTTTTATCTTGGAATTAAAATCATAATATCAAATTTATGCATAACTTTAAAATCACAATACAAAAATCAAAATCCATTTTTTCAATGTAAAATTGAAGTGTGTGTGTGTGTGTGCAGAATTAAGAATAGCATTATGAATTCATAAGTTGTTTCAATTCCCAGCCCTCAGTGGTCAAATATATTCTTTCATCACTCGTAAGATTCACACACCCTTAAACTTATTATTTTCACTATTTTCTAGTGTGTGAACTTAATGTTGGATTTTTTTTACTATTCTCACCTCTCTAGTTTGGCAAAATTTCAACAATTGCAGTTCAACATTTCAATAAATAAGGATTCTCCATTAAATTTGATTGCTTCAATATTTAGGACTTAATTAGACTAACAATCTCTTATCAAAAGTCAAACTTTCTTAAACAAGTGTTTGTAACTTAACCAAGGCATTTGGTTCGTCTTCTGATTCATACACCTGATTTTTCTGATTTTTTTTTTTAAATATTTTTTTCTTTATTTGAAGCATTCTCTCCCTTAAGGTTTCTAAATGACCCATATAACAAGATTTCGACCTATGACTCTCAAGTCAGATGACAATAGAGCACCAAATTTTAAAAATCATTACAGACTTAATTGCTCGAATCATAAAGGCTACGAAGAGAAATTTTCTAATAAAATATATTTTTTTATGTTTTGATTAGTGCAATGTCCCTTATTTAACACAAATTTAAGTAAAACGACCTCTAACTTGATATTTTCACCAAATTGCATCATATTGACATTAGACAACACACACAAGATTTTTAATTTCACACATGGAATCCCTATTTATCTCAGCATCTTCCTACAATGGTGAAATCCCCCCAAACTATTCTAAATTTGGTCCAAGAATGTAAAATTTAGTGGTTTTGGGTTTAGCATCTATGGTCCACTATTTCAACATATTCAAGTATGAAATCAACTTATTTCAACACAATACTTNCATGAAAAAGTAGAAATTAATCTAAGCATGCAACTTATTCACCATTTATAGATCAATTCATGATTCAATATATTCATCATTATCGGCCGACCAATGAACTCACACAAGCACACAAAAAGATTTTTTTTTTAATTAAAGCAATAAAAGTACACAATAATACATAAAAAAAAATGAAAACTCATGTTTTTCACCCCCAAACTTAAACTAGATATTGTCCTCAATGTCATTATTCCTAAATCCGCATATAAATGAGTGTGAAAGAATGTGAAGAAAAGACTCCCCTGATATGACTTGTAATTCAATGGCTAACTTTTCTATTGCCGTTGGCTCTCGGTAAATATTGATTTAAATGTTCCGCGACGTCATGTTCCTGAAAAATCAAATAAAGCATTAAAATTAAATTATTAGAACAAGTGTTACTTAGATTTAATATCTAATAAAATGTCTACATTGTGTTATTGGACCATCTAATAAAATTATTGGAACAAGTGTTATTAAACTACTCACATTAATGTCTACGTTGATTTTTTCGGTCAAGTAGACCCAAATTTACAAATTTAAATAGGTTGGGGGACTCAAAACTTCACTTTGATGCTTGAAGATTACCACACCATGTGAAAGGTTAATTAGGGAGTCCAAACCTAATTTTTCTCTCTTTATTTTCAGTGTTTGCACTACAGATTTTTTGCACAAATGGTCCTATACTTTGCGCTTACTACTTGAAGCAATAGTTGACCATCAGATCATTGTCACCTCTCTATCCACATGTGAATTACCTACACGCTTAGGACACTGTTAGCTTGCAAAGGTGACCATTTTAAGGGGTAGTCCCGAAGTGGTTTGCACTCAACGGTCAAATTAATTGTCAAAAAATAAGAACAAGTATGTATGAGAAACAAAATGGATAAAAATGTACGAGGTTTGATTTCATTCATTATTCTTCATATTGAACGTAGTATTTATAGGAAAACTAAGGTCAAGGGTTTTCAACAGTTTTAACTTATGTGGATACATGTCATCCCGTCATTGATGAGGTTATTGTCAACAACTGATTCTTGTTTGGTTCTGTTTTAACTTATGTGGATCTTTTGCCACATTGCTCTTTTATTTGAAGTAAGGAATGTTTTGTTATTCCATTATTTGAAGCAAGAAATCTCAGATCACATAGTTTATGCTTTCTTAATTTTCCCTCGGACTTGAAGCAAGTTAAAAAGGCAAATATATATGTTCATAGTAAGCATCAACTAAAGGGCAGCCAGGCTAGCGTCCCGAGCCAGGAAGTTTTTGACCTCAAACCCTTCCTCTCCGGCTTTGGAGGCGTTTTAGCTCCAGACTATATGGAGCGACTTTGGTGAGGCACACGAGGTTGGACAAAGTTCAAAATATATACTCTTTTAAGTAGAAGAAAATTACACTAGTAGAAAAATCTGTATCATTACTAAAACCAGATAGTATAGCGGAAATCCTTTTAGTTCATAGTTCACACATGTAGGCAGGCGTCAGAAAGATGCTCTCTCACTCTCTTGCCAATTTACATTTACTGTCAAAATTACTAACCTCTACTCTATAGTAATATAAGACGTGACTAATCTTGATGAACAATTATTTAACATTTTCTCACAAGGCTAAAATTATCTAACCTAACACCGACATCGATGCTCTTTTTCTTCTTTCGTCTTCTTTCATTAATTCTCCACATATCATTTCCAATTTTTCAATATTTGTTTTCTCAACCAGCTTCTTTCCAGAAAACAACACAGATTCCACGTTTTTTTGTGCCAATAATTCCTCTGCAATCATCATCATGTTTCTATTTTCTTTGTTATTCGTTACTATTCCACTCCCTTGAATACGAACGTAATTATTTCCTCTTGACTCACCAAATGCCATTGATACAGCTTGATCAACCTATAACCCCACAAGAAAAACACATAAGTACAAACAATTAATAACAAGAAGTAACTTTTATCAATATGTACTGTAGGTACCATGTCGGAAGTTCCATCTCCGGCAATCCTAACAAATGCGGCTGGAAATGACATCATCCTCCCGATTCCCGCATCTGACTCGCCGTTGGCTAGTGACACAACCAACAAATCTTCCACTCCTTTACAGAAGGGAAATTCTTGCTTGTTATTTAGAACGTGAGTCATAGCAGCGGCCGTCGGATTGTTCATTGCCACCCCACCACCGACGGCTACGATCTTTGTTCTCCCGTCAATTGACTTCAGGTCCACCGCTTGACTAGTGATCGTGGCTCCACAAACAACTGCCATCTTGAAATTGCATCCATCCATTTCCAAAGCGTCAGCACGAGAAAACAGATACGGCGCCCCCGTGCAGAGATCGTAACATGGAATCAAAACCGGTTTTAATGTATCTTTTAATGTTAGTTCCCCAAACACTTTCTTAAGGACCCTCTCAGCCTTTGATAGACGGAATACGCGCTGGAAGACTCCAGCCGGCGATTTTTGAGAAATTTTCCGGCCATTCTCCACGATGAATTTAAGAGCTTGCTCTGCGCTGAACAAGGGCTCACCATCTTTCCCGCGAGTAAAGAGTAGACCGGCGAAGATGCCACCGACGCCGGCTCCGGCGACCACGTCGAAGAAATCTGCAATATGAGCATTCGGGTTTCCCGATTTCCGGCGGAGGGTCGATTCCAAATGCGCTAAAGACTTGGCTGCAAGGACCCCATCAGTAGACCCACCGGCGTCAATGCTTAGGATTCTTATTTTTCCGGCGGATACATTTTTAACGGCGGGTGATGGAATCATCTGGTGCTGCTTGTTGAAAGAAAACTTGGGATCTTCTTCATATCCAAATAGGAACTTGTTTTCAAGAATGGAGAAGATTTCGTAGGTCAGCTTGTCAACATCCATGTTTGACTCAAACTCGACCGTTGAAGTTGTGGATATTGCTGCCGTCATATTTTCTGAGTAACAAAGCTTAAATGTTAAAGAAGGAGGAAAATTGACAGTTGAAAGTGGGAAGAATGAGAGGAAGAAGAAGTGGGGAGTATGTATAAATAGGAAAGTTAAGGTCTGATAAATGGCGGTAGCTAAGAAATGCATGCGTGGGGGTGGTGTTTTTTGAATGAGATGGGGACACCATTCATAATTGTCGACCAACATTCTTTTTCTGGCCGATTAATCGGGTAACACAACTTGGCGGTAAATTATTTAACTCACAAAGATTCCAACTTTAATTTAAGCCTAAATCGGTGGTCACTTGAAACTTTATAACGTTTCTCTGGTTTAAATTATTTTACGTTCCCCGGCCACACGGGAGAAGATTACTTTATTAATGAATATATTTGCTTTAGAAGCACTACTTTAAAAATGGACTCAGTCGTCTAATGCTAATTAGTCTTAATAGTGTTAAACACTAGTGGCATCGGAATAGCTGCTACATTAATGTCCGGTGAAGTTGGACAATTTGACAATGTAATCTCATTGTTAAATAAATTGGTGCTAACATAGTTGCAGCTAAATAACTTTATTTATTTTAAAAAGATAAATGGTCAAAAAGTCAAATTGGAGACGAACCTGCATTATAAAAAATTTTTAGGTGACAACCAATATTTTATTTTGCTATCAATCCCTGACTGTTGAATTAGAAAATTCGTGATCCAGTCATCAATCTGATTCTAGTATTAGATTGCCTTGTGATTGAACCAATAGCAAATTGAAAAATCCATTCAATAAAAGATCGATGACTTAAAACATATTAATCTGAAGAGTCATTGCTAATTTAAAATTTTCATATTCTATTTAGAATTTGAATAGTCATTTACTATTGTAGACTTCACATGTTACTTTTTAAATAATCTTTTTACTGATATTTTTTTAGGGAAAATAGCAGCAATAGTTTTTAACATTTTTTATTTTTTACAAACTTTACCCTAACTTTCAATTTGTGCCATAAAAGCCCCCAACCTTTCATAAATATGCAATAGAGGTCCAAATGGATAGAAACCATTCACTTGACTGTTAGTTGACCAAAAAATTAACGTTGACTGCAATTTTAACAAATTTTAAAAGGATAAAATGGTAATTTTACATATTATCCCTAAAATAAGTTAAAGATTAAATTAGAAAATAATTAAAAAACCCTCATCTTCCACCCCACCCCAAGTTAGAAAAAACACCATCCACCACTGACTATTGAAACCAGAAAAAACACCCGCCACCACCAGTCACCCAATCTACTAGAATTTTGATCATCACATGGAGATCAAAATCAGACATTAAAACCATAAGAGTCATGCGGTCCAACAACAAAATCCGACAAGTTCGGTGACACCCACAGTTGTGCCCCACTAACAACCAGTTCACCTCACCTAGGTGCTCCAATTCATAGTGAAGCATCATCCAAAACAGCTCCAATTAATACGGGTCTGCTTTGGGAGCAAAATGGGACATTTATGTCTCTTTCAATAAACAAATTTGGAGCTCTTTTTCACCAAATTGGCAATCCACAATCCCTCTGCAACATCGAACGATGATGGATATACCCTCAACTAATCCAATTGTGTCACAAATTGCTCTAATTTTGGCTTCAAACTCTACCCAATTCCACATGCAAATGAGATTCCAGTTTCTTTGATTTATGTTGGATTTGATTTGATTTCTGGTTTTAATATTCAGGTGGTAATGGCTACCTTTGGGAGCGGTGCCGACATTGTGGGTGGCAGTGCCGACTAACTTTTGTGCCCATCGATGTGAGTGGGAGTTGGAAAAAAGGTGTCAACCACCGATCTTTCTAATTTTCATAAGGGTAGGGTAGGGAGGGGTGGGGTGGTTAGGGTAAATTTCTTTTATTTTTTGGGTTTTTATTTAAGTTTATATAAAAAAAAATGTAAAATTAACATTTTATCCTTTTCAAATTAGTTGAAATTGTGGTCAGTGTCATTTTTTGATTAACTAACGGTCAATTGAATGATTTCCATCCATTTAGACATCTACTATATATTTATAAAAAGTTATGTACATTTACTAGTACAAATTGAAAGTTAGAGTAAAGTTTACAAAATTGAAAATATTCGAAACTGCTGCTACAATTTCCACTATTTTTTATCTATCATAATCTTTTTGACTTCATCTTGAACTCCTTGAGTTTTGGAGTAAAGATTGAAAAATAATGTAAGATTTATTTAGTGAATAACAATTACAACTTTTTTTTATATATAATAAATATAAATATTATTATATTGGATAGGAGATTCAACCACCGAGTTTGTAGTTGACTCAATAGCCTACTTCGTCGTCTTCGTCAAATGCACAAATTGAATATAAAAATTATAAATCTTGATATTTATTTTTAAATCCATTCGTGTCAAGTTGACATTCAGTTCATTAATTTGGAATGACAAATTAAGGTTAATAATAATAATAATAATAATAATAATAATAATAATAATAAGAGAAAATCTATGGGTGATTAATTAGAAATATGAATGGAAATTAACTAGCGTGTTACTGTTGTCTTCATCCGCTATTA
>CAIGRB010006669.1:0-35912 GCA_903798255.1 Fraxinus quadrangulata | reverse complement strand
ACCATTATATAAGAATTTAATTACAAATTTATCTTCTTTTTCATGAAAAAGGGGAAAGCGTGAAAAATAATAGAAAAATCACATCGAAGAGTGGGAGAAATATTAATTTTTTTTCTTTCATAAAAAAAGTTGAAATTCAATCATGGCAGTAGAGTTCTTAGAAGGGGGGGAAAAAAAAAGAAATGTTGACAAAAGATCAAAAATCACATATTGAAAGACGTGTTTTTCCGAAAGACATCCAAAGTCTTGGGGATGAGTAGGGACAAATTGTGTGGGTCTTATTCATAACTTGTGCTTAAAATTTGGACAGAGAGAATTTATAAAAAGTATAGACATTTTGAATACCTGACTTCTGTTGGATTTTAAAATGTTTAGATTGAATATTCTATAACTTTTAAAGGCGTTTTAAAAGTTTATCGAAGTTTATATTGAATACATTGCAACTTTTATAGAATTAGGTCCTCACAAAATTCTTTAAATTTAATATAGACTTTTAAAGACTTTAATGGGGCTAAAAAGTCTTGAGTGTATTAAATTAAGATTTTCTATACTCTATAAATTTGTTGGGGTATTCGGTAGACTTTTATAGACTTCTCTTTAAAGGTCATAGGGTGTTCAATTTAGACTTTTTGAAATCCTACGAAAGTTAGGTATTCAAAATATCAATGACTTTTTATAAGATTCTCTACGTACTAACTTTTAAGCACAAAGAATAGATAAAAAACCCGAACGGTATCTCTCCCATCGAAAGTTTTTAGATGGACCTTGAAAGGCTTTAAAACAAAATGTCTTTCTTTCTTCAATATTTGCCCTTTCCATTTTCCTTTACCAATCTAGCCAGTATCAATTGCTAACTTTTTTTTTTTTTTTTTTTTATGAAAAAGAAGATTAATATTTTTCTCTTCTACGTGATTTTCTCTCTCTACATATTCTCCTAACCATTTTTTTATCTCCTCTTTTTAATTGTTTCCCTTTTTTCGTTAAAACGAAGACAAATTTGTGACTAAATTCTTATATAATGGTTGATTGTTAGTTTATTTATGAATTTCAATAGGTTTAGGTAATGATAAAGATTAATCTTTTATCAATGTATTATTTATTTTTATCTCAAAGGTGGTTTTTTTCCTTTTTTTATTGAATCATTAATTATTGCATGGGTTTATTGTTGGAGAGTTATGTTTACTTTTTATTGTGAGTATGGGTGCCCTTTTTTTATATAAAGTTATGATATGATTTCAATTATTTCACTTGCTTTAATTCTCTTTAGTGTGATACTTTGATGATTATATACAATATATTTCAATGAAATTCTATTAAAGTCTTTTAACTGAAGTCTATGGAAGTTACTAAAATTGTATAAGTTCATAAAAATCGATGTCAGTCTTTATTAATAGAAGTCTATAAAAGTTTGTGAAAGTCTTTCGTAATTCTGTAAAATCTACAAAATTCAACAAACAATTCGTGAACTCCACAAAAAGCCAGTCACTTAAAAAAGTCAATAATAATATTTGAAATTCTAAATTGAATACATCCCCCTAGATGAATTTCTACAAAATTGAATTATAAAGTAGACATTTTGATTTTAACTATTTTTATTTTTTAAGCGGGAGGGGGGAGGTTGTAAGGGTCGAATTTTAATTATATATGATCCTACTATTTTACACGGAATTCAACTATGTTTATCTTTAATGCATCACAATGTGCTTTGATGTTACTTTCTCTTGTTTTGAGCAATTAAAATATCTCGACAGTTACATATCTAGATATTAATGAATCAAGTAGAAAGGCCCTGCTTTATGAAGCCTTACAGATGTTCTCCACTGGACCTGCTTCTATAGGTACCGTGGTATGAGAACGGAAATTTTGTGGGTCCTACTATCATGTGTAATGTTACGGCCAACATGGATTGCTACAAGGTAATCTTTTACATCCTTTAATTTTTATCTTTTCTACACAAATAAAGAAAAGAAAAATTGGCGATAGATGATTTGGATCAATGGAGTTAAAAATTCTTGACGGTCTTGTTGTTTTGGCTTAGCAGGAAGACATGCTTGGGCCCGTTCTTCTTTGTATGCAGGTGTCCTTTTTTTTTTTTTTTTGATGACCTATTCTTAATTATGATTATATTAATCCATTAGCAGGGTTGGTTAATGTATAATCTATTTTTGACTACTACCAGGCTGAAAGCTTAGAAGAAGCTGTAGCCATTGTTAATAGAAGCAAGTAAGCTTTTACTTTCCGCTTTTTATTTGTCATCAAGGGTTCCAGATAACATTATCTGATGGGTTCATTTTATGTTTTGGGATGTTGAAACATGACTTGTTTAATGAGGGCTCTTCATAAACATAACACTTTCAGTCTTCCTCCCCTTTCCCTGTTCTCTACACGAGTTGACATGTAAAAATATGAGTCCTGTGGTAGCTGACCCTGAAACTCAAAAGCAAAATCTTGGAGTTTGTGGAAATTTGCTTTCGATGGAGATGCTTAGGGATATTCATGGAAGACTTGCCATCATAGCATCAACTTTAGGCAGAAATATAATGGATGGTATTTTGATTTCCATAGTTACAAGTTTTAAATTATGTAATTTCCTACTCTGTTGGTTTAATAGCTTTTCTTTGCTGGAAATTTTAAGTATGTTGAAGGCAACATATAAAAGAATACATGCAACCTCTCTATAACAGTTTAAACTTTTAGATGAGATGGTTAACATGGAATTAGAGCCGAGCAAAAGACTTAAGTTCTAGTCTTACTGTCACCTATTTATGAAAATTGTGCTCGTGTTTGACCTTCGATCAAAAAATGAATCTGGTTTGCATGTTTGGGGTGTTGAAGAGAAGGTTTAGATGAATACATGTGGCCCCTCTCTTAACAACTTTAAGTTTTGAGATGAGATGGTTAACAAACTTTGAGTACGTGTAAGATTTTTTATTTCGTATTGGTATTATTTCTCCCAAATTTTCTCTTTTTCTCTATATTCTTGTATTCTCTATAGTCTATACTGAGCTGCGTCAGCTTTATTGTAGATCCTGCTTATTTTGTATAAAAAAATGTGAAGAGCTCATTTATCTTGCCCGTAATCAGCCCTTGGTTAATTTATTTTCTCCCCATGGAAATACTTGGTTTCCATTTGTTATAGGCATGGAAATGGAGCTTCCATATTCACTTCATCAGCTGTTTACGCTCGGAAGTTTCAAAATGAAGTTGAAAATGGGCCGGTAATCTAAACATTTTCATATAGCATAGAACTCCAAGATTATTGTTGATGATTCATCTCTGCTAAGTTTGATATGTTCTGGACCTATGTAGCTCGGCATAAATGTTCCTGTTCCGCTTTCATTGCCATTTTCCATGTTTAATGGTTCCGAGGCTTCTTTTGCCAGTGATCTTAATTTTTGTGGTACGCATTCTTCATGTCCTTTTATCGCATATTTTTAATCCATCTCCTCCTCGACCCAGCCTCTTTATGCTAGAATTTCTATCTTTTAGCAAAACAAGGGTAATATCTCGATTTTACAGGGAAGGCAGGTGTACAATTTTTCACGCGAATAAAATCAGTAGTTCAACAGTGGAAGGAATTACCAGGACGAAGAGTGTCATTCCCGTGTCCACCTCCATCTGAGACTGAAATAAGCAGTCAAGAAATTGTCATGGCGCGGCCACCAACTTATGAGAGTGATGTGCATTGTGAAATGTCACCAGCTATGCCTCCACCATCCAACGAATTACCAAGTCATGATGTGTCCCTATCCTTTCTGCCAACAGCTGAAGACGAGTTGGCAAACCCTGAGGCATTTCTTTCTATATCATCTACAGCCGAAAGAGAATTATCAAGTCGTGAAGCAACAATACTAATGCCTCCAGAAACGGCCATGGATGCAAGAGACAGAGGGCCCACATCCGTGCCTCCACCTCGAACATCTCGACTGGGAGAAACTACTCTTTCATTTAGGCAGAGAGAAAATATGTCGTCTGGTGAGGGAACATATATGGCTCTAACCTCTCAGAGGATTAGCAAATTTTCTCCTCCGATTCAGGCTATGGACATTAATGTTGCTGCCACTCCCATGTCTGAAAGATTATACATTCCTATCACTTGCAGTGATGAGGGTGCGAGTCCAATTCCTCTAAGGAACGAGAGCATGTGCATGATGTCGTTTGGGCATGATATGCATAGAACAGATTCTGACAGGATGTATATGCCTCTATTTTCTCAAGAGAATGAGAACGTCATTCCAACATCTCAAGGACCAGACACGATATATCTGTCTACTTCTCATGGGAATGATGATGTGGGCTCGATCAGTTTGAGAACGGGGGCTTCTGTGCATCAAGCACCCGGGAGTTTGTGCATGTCTGCATCTTATAAGACTGACTCGCAACCACCTCAGACAACAAATACAGTGCATTTAACTTCTGAGTTGTATTTACAGTCAGCAGTTCAGAGGAATGATAGCACATCGTCTACATCCGAGAGTATATTTATCCCTGCAACTTCTCAGGGAATGTATATCCGAACTCCAATAGTATCAATGGATGAATATTGTGACCAAGGTGCATCCCGAACTCTTCCAACATCTAAGCAAGAATAGGATTCAACACTGGATGTTTTTTGTTCTTTTGGGAATTTGTACTTAGTGCACTAACAATTTTGATGATCTAGTCCTCCTGTTTATATAAACGGAGATGCTATTTTTGTTCTTCAGTTCGACTGTTGTAGTTAATGAGCAAAATGTGAGCCCCTCTCTTCAATATCTCACATTATTAATTAGCTATTTACTTCAGGGAGAAAACTGGCTAGATTTTGAGTTTCCTTGGAGATGAAGCTTTTTCTGCTATTGAGAATGAGTGAATTCAGGAGAAGGATGATTCTGGGAATCACACGAGACAAGGCTATGATGAGCAGTAATTATATATATATTGTCGACCTAAATCTATTTCCAACATCTGCATCATGTTATATGGTTAATAGTGCAAGGGACACTCCTCTGAATGGTATAGAATACCATCTACTTGAATTCACTATAATATCATATATCTAGTATTATTTATTATAATTAATACTAATTTTCTTATATGGTCTAGTTCGATATGTCAAACATGGCCTGGATGAATTTTTTTTATTATCTGAAAGTTCATTTTGCCCAAAAGAAAGGACGAATCGAGTAGTGGGTAGCTTGAAGAGCATGGTGTGAACAAGTTGATCTCTCGAGCAAGTGTATGGAAATATTAAAAGCATTTGATATGTTTCTGAGGTCTAATAATTAAGTTAAATATTACGTGCAGTCTTGATTGACAACGAGAGAGATTTGAATGTTTGAACGTTAAGCATTTTAATATAAAGAGAGACGTATCGTTTGAGCATTCGAAAATTCTGCCCGTCAAATTATTTGAGCAATTGAACTTGACATTGTGACCGGTCAAACTAGTTCAAGGGGTTTTTTTTTTTTTTTTCTCCTTTATTTGAATAATAAGGTCGTCACTAATATTTTCAGCGAGCATTCAGATAATAAGGGTCAGTTATCTTTACTATTTTCAAGCCGTTTTCTGTTTTCGATTTTCCAAAACAGTGAAAACTCGTTTTTTTTCTATTTTCAAAAACGTATTTTTGAAAACAAGTTAAAAATTTACAAAGAAAACTCAAAACGATGGGTGTTTTCAGTTATAATCAAGCCAAAATTTTCAAAACGCGTTTTAGGTGTTTTCAAAATGTCAAAAAGAACACATTTTCAACAATCTCAAAATGGACACTCAAAACACAAAACATAAAATGAATTTAAAACTCAAAATACAAAATTGAAACACAAAGAGAACACCCCTAAAGTTCTCACAATGTCAATGGTTTGAGCATTCGAAAATTCTGTCAGTCAATTTATTGGAGTAATTGTGACTGGTAATACTAGTACGAGGATTTTTTATTTTTTATTTTTTGAATAATAAGGTCCGAACTAATATTTTTTTGACATGACAAGTAAAACATCTATAAATTAATAGCCTTGAACCATGAAAAAATTATTAATTTTAATCAATATTGTATAATCGACAAAATAATAATAATTTATAAATTTATCCATTAATTAGTAACTTGTTTATCAAGGTATTCCTTATTTTATTAAATATTGTACATTGTATATAGTTTCTTATTTTACTAACTACAGTTCTATGTGTTTAATCAACTAAAATTCACGAATCTACTTATTTTTCTCAAAATAGATTATATTATTCAATGCAAAACATTTTCTTGTGGCGGAGCCAGGAAGGTTTATTTGAGAAACCAAAATCTTGTTCCAATCACAAGATTTCAAGCTATTCTCTTCTTATCTTTTAATGGGATAAGTTTTTTGTATAATTTTGAAGTACTAATGGCGAACTTCACAGGGCAACTGTAAGGTCAAAATAATGAGCCAAAGATGGGTATGAAAATGAATTTAATAATCAGATTTTTCTCTTTCAATTTTTTCTTTAGCATTACTTCTTTGGCTTATTTTCGAGCTATGTTCTTCACTTGTCGGTTAAGTTCTTGGTAAAATTTCGGTTAGATTTTTGGCTTAAACCCATGAGTTGGATCAGTCAAAATGATGTCGATCGAATATTAAAGGTTTACCCTTTTTTCACCCATGAGTTGGATCAGTCAAAATTTTGTAATTAAATATTCATATCATTTACATCATTTTAGTAATAAGTAAGTGGAGCTACAATTTTTTTTTTTTTTGGAATCCATACTAAATTGAAAACAATATTCCTTGAATACTTCTTTTGTGCTTGATGATATAGTGATAAATATTAATACATCCCTAGTTCTACCCATTTGATCTTTAATATGTTTCATATCATCTTCCACAATTAAATTAAAGATATGACACACACAATGAACATGAAATAAAAAACAATCAAAATCAGGATTAAAAACCCTATACAGTTTATCTATAACAAGCTTATTAACACTAGCATTATCCAACATAAAAGAGTGAATTTTATTTTCATAACGATATTTTTTCAAAACTTGCATAAAAGTGTTAAAATATATTGTTAGCATTATGATAAGACTCAATTATCTTAAAAGCAATTATATTTTTATGTATAACCCAAAGTGAGTCTATGTAGTGTGCAATTGTAACTATATTACTTTTTTTTTTTTTATTATTAATGCCTTCCCATAAATTCAAAGTAAACGATATAGTGCTGCCATATTTATGTAAATCTTAAATCAATTGTTTCTTGTGTTTAATTGAATGCTCTACGGTATAGAAACAGAGAGTGTTTCTATTTATCCCAAATATACAATGATTGAAGATATTCGTTCACAAACTGTGTACCGACAACGAATTTTATCATTCATTCATGAATATTTTTCTTTCGAATACATCCATATACTAAGTTCTTATTTGATTCCTATTATTTTCAAAATACACTTGTCCCTCTTTTTTATTCAACCACATATTCTTCAAAGGTGAAATTGTCACAAAACCTTGAAAATTTAGGCTCGGGCTTGCGGGCTCGCCACAAGCCACTCACCTTACTCGGTGATCAAAGCTTGGCTCATCGTTCGAGCCACCCGTTAGGCTCATGCTCGTCCCAAAATGAGCCCGAGCCGCTGATGAGCCAATCCCCGACGAGCGACTCAACTCTTTTGCCATCTCTTATGCAAGAAAATGACTCAATAAGGTCCATATTTTATAACATATGTGATAGAACATGAATCACAAAGTATTAAAGACTCCATCTTTTGTCCAAATCATAAGAAAATTAATAACACCGAATTTGAGTAAATTTTTAAAAATAACACATGGCAATTGATCTATCTAACAAACCGAGCAAAACTAAGCAATTGCCAAATGTTATTCCCGTGTTTGGTTTAGCTAAAAAAGTTGACAAAAATCTAAATCTAAATCAACAATTAATTATAATCACACATTTCAGAAAACTCACAATTTTTATTAACTTTCAACTGCACGTTTCATCAACTTTAATCAAAATATACTAAAAATCCGATTTGTAGAAAATAGAACGGCAACTATATTAAAGTTAGATTGGACTTTTCTCTTCATATTAGAGTATTTTTCACATAAAAATCAGTCACGCGCGTATAATTTAGTTTCTTTGTTGGTTTTGTCATACCCAAATAAAGGAAAATTGTGGCATATCAATCGGCAATTTTTCCCAATACTAACTATAATATTTTGATAGCCCAAAATCTCTCAACTAAAAAGTTCTATTCATATAGTCAATGTTCAAAATAGTACCAACTTCCAATAATTCATAGTCTAGTTGGGGATTTTACCGTTGGTAGTTTGCGTCTCTTTTTTTTTTTTTTTCCTTACATATATATTCTCGCGGATTTTCATGCATTTATAATATGCAAATGCATGTCCTATGTAGTGTTCAAATGTGCCTCACATTGCCCCCACACATAATCAAACATGCTGCGTGCACCACGCTTCACATTAAATATGAAAACAATTCTTGCAACTTGTTGATTGTCCAACCCTACTCTCTAATTTTTGAAAATATTATTGGTTATTCGATAATTTTAGAATCACGTCGGGATATTATTTGATTTTTTGAGAAATTACTATTTGTATAAAGCTTGAGTAATGCTATTCGGAAACACCGCACACGAAGATCTGTCTACATAGCAATGTGATTATAATCACATTCTTCAATGAAGTTATGATGCATTTTAATTCATTGGAGAATGTCACAATGACCCTTCATTTAACAATGTTAAATATTATTGTTTTTTAACCAATTTGTTAGAAACAATTTATGTTCTCTTTAAAAATATAATAAATTTATTATTTTTGTTTGATAAAAAATTTAAATTTAAAATTAACGTTATATGAGACGGCTAGTGGGGCGGGGACTATGATTCCCGAACCCGTCTAGGGGCAATGCCTCTCGCCCCGTCCCCGCCCAATTTACCCGATGAGGTGGGGAATCCCTGCCTCGAACCCCTACGAGTTTCGAGTTGAACGAGATTTTTGTCATCTCTAGTTTTGTGAACATATTTGAATTTTGACATACTTCTATTAGATAAAACAATTTGGGACGGATTGTACTAATACATAGAAAAAATTTCATAAAAATTAATTTTTTATAAAATGAAAAAAATAACTGATTTTGTGTTGATTTAGCTCAGGATCTCTCCCTATCTACGCCCCGATTTATAACAATTCGAACTGGATAATTTGAGCTTAATTGAGCTTCCCGTTTTACTTTTCTTTTAAAACGTCTCATTAACTTAATATATAAAGAAAGGATTAATTTCAGCAGTGGTTGCTAAAATTTTAAAATGGTAATTGAAGTAAATTTCTTACAGCAATAGTCACTCTTTTTTTTTTAAAGTTACACTAATGATTACTCTACTGGAAATTTTATACTAAGTCCCTGTTTGAACCACATTAAAAATTTTATTATCATTCTTCTACTCATTTTTAACCGCACATTCTTCAATAAAATAATATTTTTCATCAAATCGATAACTTTTCATTTTTTTAATCACACATTCTTCGTCAATCTACTATTTTAAAATACATTCTTCCAAAATAATGTGGTTCAAACACACCTTAAAATCCCACGTCTCTGTTAAATTCCAACGGGGACACAAACATCATTAACTAGTACACCACATGAAAAAAAAGGTCAAAAATGTACCACAAAAAATTCGTATACAAAATTCCGAAGTTACACCAACTGCTTCTTAAAATCAAACAAACATGGGGAAACTGTTTAACAATTGAAGTTTTAGCTGTAATCAACACGACATTGTCCGATATGACGTACTAGTTAACATCATTTCTGTCGACATTGGAATTTAACAGTGGCATGTAAGATTTTACGTTAAATTTTTTAGTCGAGTGACTATTAATATAATGATTAAAAATTTAAGGGAAAAAAAAAAAAATGGTTATCAATGCCAACCTCTGTTCTTAAATTTGAGTAGGTTGAAGGTACATTAAAGGAGTTTTTGGCCAAGCATAAAATAAAAAGTACGTGTTCGTTCGGTCCTGCTTTGGAGAAAAGATGTTATTAGAGTTGTGCGTCCGTGTCCAAAACGAGTTTTTGGCCAAGCTTAAAATTAAAAGTACATTTTTTTGTTCCCCACCCTTCGGAAATACTTTTTTTTGTTTGCCACCCTTCGAAGAAAAGATATTACTAGTGTTGCATTCGTGTACGATACGACAAATCTCGGCTACCGACAATCCATTATTTGTTATACAACAACAATAGATCCTAAGACGCACGAATAGTGATACACGACACAAATATGACACGACATCGACACTACTTCAACCCTCCAAATCACATGTCCCATACTTTTCAAATCCTTTTTTTATATATTTTAAAATTTTTCTACGTGGGATGGATACTTTTGAAATACTTAGATAATTGTTCAACGTGCCATTTACCATGTTGTATATTAAAAGTATAAAAATGACAAATATAATAGAAAAATGTAAATTATGAAATAATCTAAATCATCATGCACGTGTTATACTCTTTTGTAAAATCACGTTCTGTATCAGCATATCTGTATCGTGTCGTATTTCTGGAGCGTATCGTATTTTTATCATGCTTAAAAGTAACATTTTAAATTTTTATAAAGGTTTAATAAACATGCCCATCGAAAACGAGAGTAATTAGTTGGCTAATAGGAATATTTATATTTAAGAGTAAATAGAACAAATCACGTGTTTTACAAGTGGACGTGTTTGGGTTGTTCTCGTCTTATGACTAAGAGACATTTTTTTATGGTAATGGTCTTTTGATTCATTTTAGGTCAATTTAGAGTATTATATTGAGAGTTTAAAATATTTTAGACAAGTAATCGGAAAATAAGTTTTTTCCTTGGATTCAAAAAGTTTACTTTGATCTTCTATGTATGGTGACTACTTGGAGTCATCTGTACTTTTTTCATGAAATTGTCTTGAAAGACTGCTTAGATAATGATTCACTTTCAAAGCTTTCATGCAAGTGACTACGAGTTTGTGTTAATGAATAATGCTGGTTGGCCAAGGTGATTGACAGAAAATTGGGTGACAGAGTGGGGTGACAACAATTGATTGTGTATTTTTATTTTTTTTTCTTTCAAACTGTCCAATCATGTATTGACACGTGTTTTCCTATTTTTAAATGTGCCATTGAGCTTGTCACTATAGCAAGACCGTTGTGTAAACAGTCTTGTCCTCTAAGCATGATACACACTATCCAAAAAAATTCAATTTACATTCATCAATCCATGAATATGTGTTCATCCACTCTTTTTTTGGACGGTTCGAGGTGTAATATTATAAACTCAACTCTAAATCTCTTGAATTCTTTACGTTATCATGATAATATCAACTCTACATCTTTTAAATTCTTTTAGTATTACCGTTGTTTGAAAGAATGACGTAACATTTTAAGATCAATTGAGCTACCGTGACAATAAATGTTAAACTCTACATGTGCACCAATTCAAGAATCAACCTAGCTCAAAAGCCTGAGCTTGTGCTTCATCCTCACAAGAGATGGCTAACCTCAAGAGATCGAACTCATGCCAAGGTGGAGGGATAAAGCCCATGCCTGCCCCCAAGTCCATTTAGTTTTTCAGGTTAAGGCGTTGATAGCCCTAAACATTCGTGGTAAATATTAGGCAACTAGGAATTTTGAATAATGACAAGTTTAAACTCGTTGAATTCTCTTCGACACTATTTATCTTAGTATCGGAGTCTCTTCGATTGCTGTACCCTCTGTTGTTCGACATTAACTTGGCAAACCAAGCTTAAATTTTGTGGATTTTCCAGTTGTAAATCACGTGATATTGGCTTAGAAGTTAACACACAATTTTGAAACTTAGACTAACCTCTTAAAAACATTATTTTTTATTACCTTATTGACTTCAAAGAATACAATTAAAATCAGATTATAGAACTAACAGATAACATTATGCTAAGATAAGAAATTAAAAACTACGAGGATTCCTCTATAACGGTGAAAGTAGAGCATGGTTTACTCAATCTTAACTAAAATAATTACTTATTTTATTTTTAAATCATTATTAATTAATAAATTAAATGGGTTCCATCTTACTTAATTTCATTAAGCAACTTCCTACTCCACTTGGCGAATTGCAATAGTTGACGTGCAGCCAAAAATACATGGTTGTCCCTCACCCAACTATTAGTACACGCACATGGACATCTATAATGCCCGGACATTTCTATTAAGGTTGTACATCTGTGTTTGCGTTCGACGTACATCGTCTTTTCGGACACTCCAACTAGTCACGTGTCGTGTTCTATTTGTTATTTTTTTTATATGTTTTTAAAATTTTAACCTTCATGGATATCTTAGGGACATTAATGGAGCAATTGTACGAAATGACGTGTCGTATATGTCAAGGGTAGAATTTCACATCGAATAAAAATAGAAAAATAAATTAACATACAAGGACTTGAGCTATCATTCCCTATGTAACATCAAATCTTCATATAGAATTAGATCTCATTAAGTTCAAACGGACAATTCGATGTATCTGAAGGTCAATAATGAATATAAAATAATTTGAAAAATATTTTGCCTACTCTGTAACATACAGACATTCAATGAAAATTGTCTCTAGAGTTATAAAGGAAGAAAAAATTACTTGCACGTGATAAGACGTGTTGAATTTAATTATCTGCTCGGTTAAACTCGAGCTGACGATAGTTAACACGGTATCATAAACTTAAGCTAAAACAAAATGGAACAGTAACCCCATTTTGTCAGCTGCAGAATCTCGTGGGAAATGCGTATTATTTTTATGTTTTAAATCATAAGAACTGCTTCTACACTTCTCGAATCATAAATTTTCTTCATATTGCCAACCTCTTTCTACGAGAGCCATTCTCTCTGCACTCAGTTAATTCATTTGATGAAAAATGGCTGTTTCAGGGCTTGTCATTAGAGTAAATCATCCCACACTTCAATATTTGACACCTCAAAAGTTCAAATATGGTGGAAGAAAAGAGGTTATTGCTTTTCTTAGTATGCTTGTATATATTATTGTGTTTGATTGTTTAGTTTAGTTCATAGCTGGGTTCAAACCCGAGTAAAGGATGAAGGTGGTGCATAGAATAAAATTTTATCGAATTTTATGACATGAAGTCGACCATATATTTATTGGGAATTCCCGAGGCTTAGTTTGTTTTTGTAGAGTCTTTCTTATAAATGCTTAACGATGGTTCTGTGTTCTAAGATTTGAAGATTTTATATGTTGTATGTTTATTTCATCATTATTCGATGTGAGAATTATCCTTTAACGCCATGGATATTGTTCCAGTTCTGCGTGAAAGCATCTGCTGGTAGTACAGGAGCTGAGGAAGGAAATATCATAATAAGGAAAGAAAAAGATGGTTGGCAGCCAGATTTCTCGGGCGGAATGCAGCCAACACCGATACTTGATACAATTAAATATCCAGTTCATATGAAGAATCTTTCTGTAAAGGTATTTGTCTGATCCATTATTAGATTTTTGCATTTGTTACACTTTTAGCTCATCCGAAGAATGAATTTCTCTTTACTTTATTTGACCCGAGTGCCTTCGGAATGGGATCCCACAGACTCGCATGCACCATCAGTTTTTTGTGCATTTCTGAGCTCGAGAATGAGTCTTTCTCTTCACTTTATTTGACCTGAGTGCCTTTTGACTAAAAGTTTTTTGGTTCCTTTTGTTACCAGGATCTTGAAAAATTAGCTGCAGAACTTAGAGCAGAGATTGTACATACTGTATCAAAGACAGGAGGACATCTAAGTTCAAGCTTAGGAGTTGTGGAATTGACTGTGGCTCTACACCATGTTTTCAATGCTCCTGAAGACAAAATTATCTGGGATGTTGGCCATCAGGTAAATATTTCATTTTTACCACTAAACAGGACTAAAACGATAGCTTTAAATCATCTTATCTATAAGCTTAAGTTGTTAGAAATGGACAAACTTATTTAAATTATGCCTTCAACGGGCCTCTCACGTTTAGTTCAATATATTTAGGCTTGATAAATGCACAATTTTCATAAAGGAGTGACAGCAATATCTGAATTCTCAACCTCTACCTGCTCTAATACTATGTTGTGCAACCCAATCTACATGTTCAAGCATTTAGAGGAGAGAGATTTTTTTCCATCTTTCCCCCATAAAAATTATGTCTTCAAGAAGTGGAATCAATGTGACAACATTTGGTTTTGCTATATGTTTAATTTTTTGTGCCATGTTGTCAATTTCTGTGGTAACTTACAAAAAGTTACTGATATGCAACAACAAAACTGCAGGCTTATGGGCATAAAATTCTCACTGGAAGGAGGTCTAAAATGCACACAATTAGGAAGACATCTGGGCTTGCAGGCTTCCCCAAAAGAGAGGAGAGTGTCTATGATGCTTTTGGTGCAGGCCATAGTTCAACAAGCATCTCTGCTGGACTCGGTGAATTTTCATTGATACAACACAATTCGAAATTCTGCTACTTTTGTTAATGGCATATCCGGTAGCACTCGATAGTATTAAAGAAGAAAAAGAAATTAAAAGCATTTCCGTTGTACTGTTCAGTACTATGTCAAATGTGCACTAAATGTAATTTCCATGGAGAGAATTAATTATTGAAATTTTACATTGGTAGGCATGGCGGTGGCAAGAGATTTGTTGGGGAAGGACAACAGCGTCATTTCTGTTATTGGAGACGGAGCGATGACTGCAGGACAAGCATACGAGGCGTTGAACAATGCGGGATTTCTTGACACTAACCTTATTGTTGTACTGAATGACAACAAGCAAGTTTCGTTGCCCACAGCTACACTTGATGGCCCAGCCACACCTGTTGGCGCCCTCAGTCGAGCTTTAAGCAAGCTCCAAGCGAGTCCTAAGTTTAGACGACTTCGAGAAGCTGCAAAAGTAAATCAATCTTCATTAATAGTTTCTCTATCAAACTGTTGAATTCAAGAGAGAGCTAATGGAAATTTCATGTCTAATCAGGGCATTACAAAGCAAATCGGACCACAAGCACATGAAGTCGCAGCAAAATTCGATGAGTATGCAAGGGGTATGATAAGTTCTTCCAGTTCTACTTTCTTTGAGGAGCTCGGATTATATTACATCGGCCCAGTGGATGGGCACAATATCGATGATCTGGTTAATATATTCCAAAAAGTAAAGACAATGCCAGCTCCAGGGCCAGTTCTAATTCATATTATAACCGAGAAGGGAAAAGGCTATCCCCCGGCCGAGGCAGCGGCTGATAGAATGCACGGTGAGATTATAATGAATCGTGAAGCAAGAAACAAATAATACAACTAGGTTCGCTTTGAAGAATACTAAATACATTCTCGTGTCCACGTGTTTCCAGGAGTCGTTAAATTTGATCCCAATACAGGAAAGCAGATGAAGGCGAAAACCCCTACACTTACGTATACTCAATACTTCGCTGAGTCACTGATAAAAGAAGCTGAAGCAGATAATAGGATTGTGGCCATTCATGCAGCAATGGGTGGTGGAACTGGTCTAAATTATTTCCAGAAGAGGTTCCCCGAACGATGTTTTGATGTAGGTATTGCTGAACAACATGCTGTTACATTTGCAGCTGGTTTAGCCACCGAGGGTCTCAAGCCATTCTGTGCCATTTATTCGTCCTTTCTACAACGAGGTTATGACCAGGTGAGAAACAGCTATCCCCCTCACATGGAGGGCAGATTCATTAGGCCTGATACTTCCACAAATTTCATAAGGCGATGGTTTTAACGATAAAAAATAAAAAATTTCAATGTACATGTAGGTGGTACATGATGTCGATCTTCAAAAGTTACCAGTCCGGTTTGCAATGGATCGAGCTGGTTTAGTTGGTGCAGATGGACCGACCCATTGTGGGGCATTTGACGTGGCATACATGGCTTGTTTGCCCAACATGATAGTCATGGCTCCGTCAGACGAAGCAGAACTTATGCACGTGGTTGCAACAGCAGCAGCCATAGACGACAGGCCAAGCTGCTTCAGATTTCCACGTGGTAATGGCGTAGGAGCAGTTCTTCCTCCTGATTACAAAGGAACTCCACTTGAGGTGAGCACTAGGATATCCTACCATGGAAATAGTCTTGATCAATCAAGAAGATATCACAATCTCATTGAGAACGTGTAAATATTTCCATATCTTAAAATCGAGCGTTCGACAGATTGGGAAGGGAAGGATACTAAGAGAAGGCAATAGAGTTGCAATTCTTGGATTTGGTTCAATAGTCCAGCAATGTCTAGGAGCCGCGGAAATGCTGAAATCCCATGACATATCGCCAACAATAGCGGATGCAAGATTCTGCAAACCGTTGGATGCTGATCTTATCAGAAGACTAGCCAAAGAGCACGAAATCTTAATCACAGTCGAAGAAGGTTCAATTGGAGGTTTTGGATCCCATATCTCACATTTCCTAAGCCTACATGGCATTTTGGATGGACCACTTAAGGTACATAAAAGTTCTTCTGCTTGTGCAGTTTATTTTGGGTTAACCATCCCAGTTAAAATTTTAAGTTTCTAGAGAGGAGTCACATATTCATTTAGTTATCTTCAACATGCTCTCGTCTAAAAGCTAAGCTATTATAGAGGACTCAACACATATTCATTTAAACATCGTCTTTAACATGTCCTTCACTTGTAACTAGGCCATTTCATCTAAAAGTTTAAATTGTTAGAGAGGAGTCGATTTGCACTTATTCATTTAAACATAATCTTCAACAACGTTCAATTAATCTTCGAATTCTAATAGAATATTTATGAATAAGTGCAGTTGAGATCAATGGTACTTCCTGATAGATACATTGACCATGGTGCACCTCAAGATCAGATTGAAGAAGCAGGTCTCTCTTCAAGACATATTTGTGCTACGGTTTTATCACTTCTGGGAATGCCCAAAGAGGTTGTAAATTTCGTATAAATATATTAAACGTGCGTTAGTAGTATGGAAGCTAAAGAGACCTCAATAACACCATGGATTTTCTTTAATAATGTTTAGAAGTACAAGTTACAAGTGTGTAGTCACTCTAAAAAGTATTCTCTTGTAGCATGAACTATTTGTTTAACGTGTCTATACTGTGGCTCTCCGAAAATCTAAATCTAACCAAGGTCTCTCTTGTTTAGAGATGAAGTTCGGATTAGTTATATGTGAACGAATATTATCATTGTAGGGTGGGCCGTATTCTTTTATATTTTCAATTATTCCAAAATTACTTTTAGAAATATGAAATGTCAATAGTTATCCTTGCATTTTCATAAAATTAAAGTTCTAACTCTGCTTTTTGTAAGAGTTTCTTACGGAGGTTACATTCAATTAGATTTCTCTAAAAACTCTTTTAATCAAACAATCTACTTTCAAAAACATTATTTGAATAGGCCCAAGAACAACTTTTTAGTTACAAAAAATGGTAAACAGGTATCTATTTGTAAAAAGGCACATAGCTTAGAGATCGCAGTCCCCTTGTTCTATACACCCCACTAAAGCCCATTAGAGGACAAATTGCACTATAGGTATCCTATCAATGGCCACTGTGGCAAATTGGTTTAAAATTTTTCATTTTGGACAACTTTTTTCACTCTCTCCAGTGAACAATTCCTACATCGACGTTTAAATGAGCCCATGAAAGAGTAGTTGCGACCATCTTTTGAAGAAAACAAACCCGCAAAATAGTTGTAACCATCTTACGGAGAAAACGTGTATTTAAACAATAACTTTTAGTCATATGAGTTTGAGCAACCATGTTACATGTAGATATAGTGAAGAGGATAGATTGCAAGAAGGTAGCTCACATGATTAACCCATGTCTTTAGTTCTTCAACATGCACTAAATGATTATAGAAACAAGAAATATAAACAATTAAGTAAATATGAGTAACGGTGTCTAACAGTAAAAATGTGTTATCGCTAATGTTAAATATCTCAATTGCCACTAAATTTCTTCAAATATTTCTCAAATGCCACTGAACTATAAGAGTTCTCCGAGTTGTCATTGAACTTTCTAAAATGTTTTAAAGTTGCCACTAAACTTTAAAAGTTCTTTGAATTGCCATTGATTTTCCAAAATGTTATCTTATTCACTACCCTATCACTCGCGTTTTAAAAGCTGATGATTAAATGTCATGGTAGACGGAATGACAAATGATAGAAACTTTGGTAAGTTCATGAAATCAACTGACTTTCAAAACGACAAGTAATGAAGTGACGAATGAAAAAACATTTTCATGAGCTTAATCAATAACCACTCGAAGAACTTTTAAAATCAATTACAACCAAAAAACAATTTAAGAAAGTTCAACGACAATTGAAATATTTAACCCCTCATCACTAGCCTTCCATATTAAGTGGAGGGTCAGTGAGCTATGATTTTGACGCTATAATAGGGCTCTCACCCACAGAGCTGCGAGCCGAGAATTGTTGTCCCCATTTAGCTGTCCAGTAACCATTTCTCCAATATATGTTCGATATCTCTACACGTCATCTCTTGTTACCTAATGGGTAGTCACCATTTCGAATGTCATGTTGGGGTGTACTCTGTTCGCATATTCCCATTGATTAAAAAGAATTTAACATGCCAAAGCAACAAGTTTAATGGAAAGACAACCATGGAGACAGCATATCCGAACTTCATTGCAACTCATGACTAATACATTATTGAATAAAGTGGCGTTGAATAAATCGCATAGCATATTTGCGATCGAGAACCATTACCGATTGAATTTTACAAGCATTACAAAGTATTTACATCATTTTATATTAATCTAAAACCTCAAGAAAGTAACTTCCCTGTGTTGATAGAAGCTGTGTATGCTTACAGGTGCAAAGCATTACACTTAACACATGAAAATATCCTTTTAACCAATGGCTATTTACCCCGAGGAAATGGTGTTTTCAAGGATGATTATAGAGCCAGTAACTAATTACTTTGAAATAAAGGCTTGAAGCAGGCTCTGGGCAATCTGGATTTGCTCGGGTGATCCAGATATGATTACCTTCCCTTTATCATCTCCAGCACAAGGTTTTAGTAGTCCAACAGTTGCACCCGAGATCTGATAAGAGCAAATCCGACAACAAAATGACTTCAAAACAATGGATGTCAGAATTATATAATACAAACTGTAAGGTGTTTAACAACTCAACTGGCGTTGAAATTTATGAGATGTCAAAATGCCACTCAAGAGATAAATGAGACAGATGACATGATACTAAAGTAAAAACTGTACAACAGAAGCAAATTTTCTGTCCAGGTCAAGAATAACCCGTACTGAGAAGCACATTTGCCTAAGCTTAGAAGTAAGTAAAAGTTACATTTAAGTTTTTACTTTTAACTCCAAACATGTTTGGATAAGTTAAATCATTACTTTTGAGCAAAAAATGTTTAGCTTGAAAATAACTCTTACCTCAAGTGTTAAAACAAGTAACTTACTTATTTCCAAATTTAACACACAAAATAATTTTTTATTTTAAAACTTATTTACTTAGAAGTAAACCTTCTAAGCTTAGCCAAACATGCTCAAAGTCTGGTCTAAATCCCCCCATGCTTCCCAGCAACAGATGTATAGGGGAACTTGATTTTGCTTATCATATCTTCTCTTCAAGATTCAACTCTTGTGGCTATTTCTCTAATTCTTCCAATGGCTTACTTTTGAACCATAGTTTACCAATTACTGATCAGTTTTTATTAGACAATTCCAGCTTTAACGATTAGTAGAGAATCTCCATTGAAACCAATCACCAAAGAAATTATAGAAATACTGAGAGTAAGGCTAATTCTAGAGGTACAAAGCTTATATCATATATGGATGCTCGTTCCTATCACAAATATAAGAGCCGCGTACAAAAAATCAATACCATTTAAGCTGCATAAAACTAACGGAAACTTAATCATCCAAGTTTTGAATTGAACTAGCAAAATGTGTTAATTTAAAAGAAATTTAAAATTGTTCACCATGTACATACATCTATCAATTCTCATTCCACATTTAAATCCCATTGTAAAACCATTTTAGTTTCCTTTTACTTGGAAAAAAAATAAACACAAGAGTCAAACTGGTAACTTCAAGGTTAATAAATCGGCAGGACCATATAAATGAAAGAAATAGGTTGGAAGTTTTAAGATTGTATACCTCTTTTAGGAGTATAAGATTGCTTCCATCGTCACCATAGACAAAACAAAAAACATCATGTGGAATCAAAACCTCCACAGTTTTATATGGTATTGCATCTGCATTCTTACTGCATAAGCCATTGAAATTGTAAAGAAACAGAAATAAACATCTGAAAATATCACTTTTTTCAAGAAAGAGCCAAGAAGAGCTTCAGTATAACACAAGAAGTTGGTGAAAAATGAAAAAAATAAAAAATTAAATCAACCTCTTTCAACAAATCTTCGCATTAACTAAATAATAATTTACTCAATTTCGTCTAACACTCAAGTGGTCACATTAAAAATAGCAAGATGGACATATTTGAGTACATCATCACCTATGTTACTTGGATTTGAGTGCACATGTCTAGTCATAAGCATATATAAAGGAGTCAGATTCAATTTTATTTTATTTTATTTTTTTTGCTAAATTCTAGGATATGCCGATACGGACCAAAAAAAAAAAAAAAGGAACCAAAATTTAGAATTGGATACGTGGTTACATAAACATAAAATTTATATACTAATAGTTTGAAATGCATTCAGTAGACCAGGTTTTCTTAAAATAGCAATTCATGCTTTAGAAATCACAATTTAAGCTTTGGAAATCACAGTTGATTTTCTTAAAAGAGTATTGCTATGTAGCATGACTAGTGCAACCTCGGTGGCATTAATTGTTAGGTTCCATATAGATAAGATTACCTATCAATGAATGCCACTTGGACAAGTATATAGCACCTACATAGTATTAATCTTCTTAAAATATCCATTCATGCTCTAAGGCTTCAGAAATTGCAATTGATGCTTTGAAAATTGCTATTTTTGCTTTAAATTAAAAGTTGTGGGGTCAGGCATTAGGGCTTCCTTTCCTGCAACCGTTATCTTCCTTCAACTTTAGCTTCCACCAATGGCACCTTTATCATACCATCTTCAAATTTGAAGAATATGAGCCGAATACCCTAGTTGTACTCGTGTTGACACAATAATTCTTCCATTTTTGAAAGTTTTGAGCATCACATATCCTAACTGAAAATAATATCCAATTCAGTTGATATGTAATGCTCAAACTCTCCAAAATGGATGAAGTACCAGAACCCACATGAAAAGGAAATGGGTAACAGATCCAGCAAGGGGTAATCACTATTGGCAGAAGTTGAAGTTGCAAGAAGAGAAAGGTTATTGGAAAGGAAACCCTAATTGCAAGACCTAGCCTGCGACTTTCAACTTAAAGCATTAGAAGCGATTTAAAGCATCAGCTTCTACTTCGAAGAAAATCTATTGCTTTTCTCAAAGCTTCAATTGTTGTTTTGAATGAAATATGATCCCACAATTTGTAAAGCATTAGAAATGATTTGAAGCATCAATTGCTTTTTTTTAAGAAAAGCAATTTCGATTTCCAAAGTGAAAATTGAGATCTTTGAATCATTAATTGTTGTTTTCAAAGAAAACATAGCTCATTAAATGCATTTAAAACTATTGTAAATAAATTTCTAATAAGTTTTATGTTAGAAAGATGTATCCACCTACCCGTGTCCAAATTTTGGATCATTTGTTGCTGAACATATCCTAGAATTTAGAAGGGCAAAAAAAAAGAGAAAAGAATCTGAGTCTTATATAAGTTCCCGTATCCAATGCCTGCACCTAGCCCCAAGCAACATATTAGTTGATTCTCCCACTGAATAAACGATCAAACTGGGAACCATTAAATATCCATCTGGCATTATAGTTACCTTTCATTCTCAGGCCCGAAAGAATAAGTTTTCCTGTTTCCAGCATCATCTTCAGGTCTCGTGACATTTTTTCTGGTTTTAGCCTGTTACCATAGGACCACGTCAACAATGAATATTCAAATAGAGAATTTGATGTGTGAAGAATGAAGACGATTGAGAATTATAAAGCTAAAACAGAGAGATCTATACGTTTTTTTGTTGTGAACCTGTTGACAGAGGATGGCTTGACTTTTGCAAAAATATAAGGTAATCTAGTTGATTAACAGAAGACAGTCTTGATAATTGATCTGGTTGAGAAGAGGAGTCTATTACCCTTCCATTAGAACTGCTGCATGCCGTAGCAGAATCTGACGAGCGCATGCGTTCAGATCCATTGAAACCAATTATGGGAAAGCAGTTCTCCCTAAGCCTGCCAGTAACTAGAAACAGGGCGTTTTTAACATTTTCATACTCGCCGATAATCTGTACAAGGAAAAACCATTGTGAATTCAAAGTAGTAGTCAACCAAGGTCGTTGTATTTAAAAATTGAAACAAAACCAATAGATCTCCAACTGCCTAAGGAAGTCTATTGGACTCCTATTACCACCTAAAATCTATCATATCATGCCAACTCTCAATATGGATTGCTACCACTTCCCCAGGGAGTAACATCGATGTACTGTAATTGCATATTTTAAGAACAACAATAAGGATGAAAACTTAATACAAACACTAAGATTTACAATCAATTAAAAGTAACTTCTTTTTCCTCTTAGAACAACTCATAGTAACTAATGTTGTAAAATGATTCGAAGGTCAAAAGGGGTACACAAACTGTAACAAAGGAAACATCTACTGCTTCTAGAATTATAAGACGAATAGAAACTTTTACTAAATAAAAATGCCCAGATATCAGTGAATCAATAACCTAAACGAAGAACGCATGGATGGATTGATCTTTCCTTAAATGAGATTCAGTAAGCAGAGATGGTTATGGTCAATATTAAAAAGCTTTTAAATTTTATCTCATAAAATTTGGCTTACTGAAAGTCTAAAAAAGAATGGGGCCGGCAAGAAGCTCTATTTGATGCTCTGCTCTACTTTAATCAAATTAGTTCCAAGAAGCAGACTATCATGATGGATTTCAAAAAGGCTTGGTGAATTATGAGAGCATGGAAGAAAACAGAATGAATAAGAAAAAACAAAAATATAACAACTCAGAAATAAACCATTTGAGGCATATATGAAGTCAATTCCTTATCCACTTTTAAAAAACTAACAACATTCATGTCTATAAACAATGTCTATCCATAGCTCTGTACAGAGAAAATTATTTCCTAATTTTCAAGTGTGCTACAAAAGCTCAGGAGATATAATGAAAAAAAAAAAGGAAAAAAAAAGCAACTGATGCCCAGACCTGAACCACTTTATCATCTTCAGCAGTACAATTTGGGATCAGACCTGCTCCCAATAATTGTATTTCAACACCAGATGCAGTACTAATATCTGAAGCAACTCTTCCTCCTTCATCCACCAAGCATCCCAATTGATTTCTTTCAACCAAAATTCTTGCAGTCACATTCTCACCTTTACCCATGCCAGGTATTAAGCCATGGTCAAGGGCAACTTCTACAGATCTGGTAAAAACACGTATAATAGCAATCTGTGCAGGAGAGTATAACAGATTTGGGTTCTGCAAAGATCACGAAAATAACTTAGAAGAAACAGGAAATTTTGAGAAACAATGATGGCAGTAGCAAATATATAGCAGAAATTCAGTAAAATGGAAAACCTACACCGAACAGATAGTGGCAACACGCTCTCTCAATCCAGATACAAGAGATGAAAACTTTATACAAGCTCCAGTTTCTTTTTCCATAGATTTAACCATATTTGCACCTTTGCCAATCACGCCCCCAGCTGAAGCATTAGAACATAAGAGTCTAAACACCACATTCTTTAGGGCAATGTCTTCATCCAGGCTGAGCTTCGGTATAATACAAGAAGTTGGTGAAAAGAAATAAATAAATTTAACGTCTTTCATCAAATCTTTGCATTAACTAAATAATAATTTACTCATTTTTGTCTACTACTCCAGCTATCATATTAAACATATAGCCAGATGAACATATTTGAGTACCTCATCACCTATGTTGCTTCGACTTGAGTGCACGTGTCTAGTCACACAAATACATATCTAGGAGTCAGACTCCATTTTTTTTTTTTTTTTTTTTGGCTATTCTTGGCTATGCCGATGCAACAAAAAATGATCCAAAATTTAGAATCGGACAAGTGGTTTTACAAATATAAAATTTATATACTAATAGTTTTAAATGCATTCAATGGACCTGGTTTTCCTAAGATAGGAATTTATGCTATGGAAATCACAATTTAATCTTTGGAAATCACAATTGATTTTCTTAAAAGATGCAACCTAGGTGGCATTAATTGTCAGGTTCCATAGAGGAATATGGGTCACATTTAAGATGACCTATCAATTAATGCCACCTGGACACGTGTTTTGCACCTACATAGTATTAATCTTCTTAAAAATAGCCAGTCATGGAACTTCAAAAACAAAAATTAATGCTGCAGAAGTCCCAATTGATGATTTGAAAATTGCTATTTTTGCTTTAAATTAAAAGTTGTGGGGATCAGTATTAGAGCTTCCTTTCCAACAACCGTATCTTCCTTCAACTTTAGCTTCCACCAATGGTGACTTTGCCATACACTCTTCAAATTTGAAGAATCTGAGCAGAATACCATAGCTACTCATGTCAACACATAATTCTTCCATTTTGGAGAGTTCGAGCATCTCAGGTCCTCATTGAAAATAATATCTAGTTTAGTTTATCAGTAATGCTCGATATCTCCAAAATTGATAAAGTACCAGTACCGACATGAAAAGGAAATGGGTAATGCATCCAGTTTAAATCCTTCAAATCTCAAGAGGATATGACAAAAGGTGGTCACCATTGACAGAAGTTGAAGTTGCACGAAGAGAAAGGTTATTGGAAAGGAAACCCTAATTGCAATACCTAGCCTACAACTTTCAACTTAAAGAATTAGAAATGATTTAAAGCATCAATTCCTACTTTTAAGAAAAATCTATTGCGATTTTCAAAGCTTCAATTGTTGTTTTGAATGAAACTTGATACCACAATTCGTAAAGCATTAGAAATGATTTAAAGCATCCATTGCTATTTTTAAGAAAACCAATTTCAATTTCCAAGGCAAAAATTGAGATTTTTGAAGCATCAATTGTTGTTTTTAACGAAAACCTAGCTCATTAAATACATTTAAAACTATTTTATAATAAATTTCTAATAAGTTCTATGTTCGTAAGGCGTATCCACCTATCCGTGTCCAAATTTAGGATCCTTTGTTGCCACACATATCCTAGAATTTAAAAAGGCAAGAAAAAAAGGGGGGGGTGGAATATGTGTCTTATATATATACCCATATCCGATGCCCGCACCTGAGCCCAAGCAACATAGTAGTTGATTTCTCCCACTGAACAAACAATCAAACTGGAAACCATATACATCTGGCATTATTTACCTTCCATTCTTAAGCCCAGAAGAAAAGGTTTTCAACTCTTCAGGTCTTGTGACATTTCTTCTGGTTTTAGCCTGTTATCATAGGACCACGTGAAAAATGATATTCTCAAATAGAGAATTTGATGCGTGAAGAATGAAGAAGAATTTGTGTGTGAAGAATGAAGAAGATTGAGAATTATAAAGCTAAAACAGAAATATCTTTGCGTTTTTTTGTCGTAAACCTGTTAACAGAGGATGGCTTGACTTGTGTACAAATCTAAGGTAATCTAGTTGATTAACAGAAGACAGTCTTGATAATTGTTCTGGCTGAGAAAGAGGAGTCCATTACCCTTCCATTAGAACTGCTGCATGACGTAGCTGAATCCGACAAGTGTGTGCGTTCGGATCCATTGAAACCCATTCTGGGAAAGTAGTTCTCCCTAAGTCTGCCAGTAACTTGAAACAGGGAGCTTTTAACATTTTCATATTCGCCCATAATCTGTAGAAGGAAAAACCATTTTGAACTCAAAGGAGTAGTCAATCAAGGTCAATGTATTTAAAAAGAAGAAACAAAGCCAACAGATCTCCAACTGCCTAAAGAAGTCTATTGGACTCCTATTAACACCTAAAATCTAAATGGCATCATATCATGCCAACTCTCAATATGGATTGCTACCACTTCACTATGGAGCAACAATCGATGTTTTGTTATCATATATTTTAAGAACAATAATAAAGGAAGAAAACTTAATACAAACACTAAGATTTACAATCAACTAAAAGTAACTTCTTTTTCCTCTTAGAACAACTCATAGTAACTAATGTAGAAAAAGGATGCGAAGGTCGAAGGGGTACACAAACTGGAACAGAGGAAACATTTACTGCTTCTAGAATTATAAGACGAATAGAAACTTTTTCTAAGCAAAAATGGCCAGATATCAGTTAATCAATAACCTAAAGGAAGAACGCATGGATGGATCAATCTTTCCTTAAATGAGATTCAGCAAGCAGAGATGGTCATGGTCAATATTTCAAAGCTTTTAAATTTTATCTCATAAAACTTGGCTTACTGAAAGTCTAAAAAAGAAGTGGGAGTTGCAGCTGGCAAGAAGCTATATTTGATGCTCTGCTCTACTTTGATCAAATTAGTTCCAAGAGGCAGACTATCATGATGTATTTCAAAAAGGCTTGGTGAATTATGAGAGCATGGAGGAAAACAGAATGAATAAGAAAAAAACAACAATAAAACAACTCAGAAATAGCAGCATTAGAGGCATTTATGAAGTCAATTTATTCTCTAGTTTTTACAAACTAACAACGTGATGTCTCTGCACAATGTCCATCCATAGCTCTGTATAGAACAAATTATTTACAAATTTTTAATTGCCCATTTGGCATGAATTTTGAAAAGCGAAAATGAGCTTTTGACACCCAAACACAGCTTTTGAACCCCGTTCTGCTAGTTTTATGAAAGTTCTTATAATAGTTAGAAGAGCTTTTAAAAGAAGCTGATCCAATGTGACTTCCTCTAAAAGCACTTTAGGAATAGGAAGCTCTTGTGAAAGTTAGTTTATAAACAAAAATTAAGGTAGCTTCCTCTAAAAGCTTTTCTACAGGAAGCAAAAGTAAAAGTCATACCAAACAAGCCCTAAGTGTGCTACAAAAACTTAGGAGAGAGAATGATTTGAATCATCAAAAAAAAAAAAAAAAGCTACCGATGCACAGACCTGAACCACTTTATCATCTTCAACAGTACAATTTGGGATAAGACCTGCTCCCAATAATTGTATTTCAACACCAGATGCAGTACTAATATCTGAAGCAACTCTTCCTCCTTCATACACCAAGCATCCCTATTGATTTATATAAACCAAAAATCATGCAGTCACATTCTCACCTTTACCCAAGCCAGGTATTACGCCATGGTCAAGGGAAACTTCTACAGATCTGGTAAAAACACGTATAATAGCAATCTGTGCAGGAGAGTATAACGGATTTGGGTTCTGCAAAGATCACGAAAATAACTTAGAAGAAACAGGAAATTTTGAGAAACAATGATGGCAGTAGCAAATATATAGCAGAAATTCAGTAAAATGGAAAACCTCCACTGAAGAGATAGTGGCAACACGCTCTCTCAATCCAGATACAAGAGGTGAAAACTTTATACAAGCCCCAGTTCCTTTTTCCAGAGATTTAACCATATTTGCATCCTTGCCAATCACGCCCCCAGCTGAAGCATTAGAACATAAGAGTCTAAACACCACATTCTTTAGAGTACTGTCTTCATCCAGGCTGAGCTTCAGCATAATACAAGTTGGTGAAAAACGAAAAAAAAAATCAACCTCTTTCATCAAATCTTCACATTAACTAAATATTAATTTACTCAATTTCGTCTACGACTCCAGCTATCACATTAAACATATAGCAAGATGAACATATTTGAGTACATCATCACCAATGCTGCTATGACTTGAGTGCACGTGTCTAGTCACACAAGTACATATCTAGGAGTTAGATTTTTTTTATTTTTTGCTAAATTCTAGGGTATGCTGACATGACAAGAAAGGATCCAAAATTTAGAATTGGATAAGTGGTCTAACAAACATAAATTTTTTTTAAAATAGCAGTTCATGCTTTAGAAATCACAATTTAAGCTTTGGAAATCATAATTGATTTTCTTAAAAGAGTAATGCCATGTAGCATTACTGGTGCAACCTAGGTGGCATTAATTATTAGGTTCCATATAGGAATATGGGCCCATTTAAGATGAACTATCAATTAATGCTACCTGGATGATTATTTTGCACCTACATAGTATTAATCTTCTTAAAAATAGCCATTCATGCTTTAAAAGTTGTGGAGCTTCAAAAACAAAAATTAATGCTTCAGAAGTCGCAATTGATACTTTGAAAATTGCTATTTTTGCTTTAAATAAAAAGTTGTGAGGTCAGGTATTAGGGCTTCCTTTCCAACAACCACCATCTTCCCTTGACTTTAGCTTCCACCAATGGTGACTTTGCCACACACTCTTCAAATTTGAAGAATCTGAGCAGAATACCGTGGCCGTACTCATGTCAACACATAATTCTTCCATTTTGGAGAGTTCGAGCATCTCAGGTCCTCACTAAAAATAATATCTAGTTTAGTTTATCTATAATGCTCGATATCTCCAAAATTGATAAAGTACCAGTACCGACATGAAAAGGAAATGGGTAATGCATCCAGTTTAAATCCTTCGAATCTGAAGAGGATACGACAACGGGTGGTCACCGTTGGTGGAAATTGAAGTTGCAGGAAGAGAAAGGTTACTGGAAAGGAAACCCTAATTGCAATACGTAGCCTACAACTTTCAACTTAAAGAATTAGAGGTGATTTAAAGCATCAATTTCTACTTTTAAGAAAATCTATTGCAAATTTCAAAGCTTCAATTGTTGTTTTGAATGAAACTTGATCCCACAATTTGTAAAGCATTGAAGTGATTTAAAGTATCAATTGCTGTTTTTAAGAAAACTAATTTCGATTTCCAAAGCGAAAATTGAGATTTTTGAAGCATCGATTATTGTTTTTAACGAAAACCTAGCTCATTAATTGCATTTAAAACTATAGTATATAAATTTTTAATAAATTTTATGTTCGTAAGACATATCCACCTACCCGTGTCCAAATTTTGGATCCTTTGTTGCCACACATATCCTAGAATTTATAACAATAATAATAAAAAAAAAAAAGAATCTACATCTTATATATGTACCCGTATCCGATGCCCGCACCTGAGCCCGAACAACATAGCAATTGATTTCTCTTACTTAATAAACAATCAAACTGAAACATTCAATATCCATCTGGCATTATTTACCTTTCATTCTTAAGCCAAGAAGAAAATGTTCTCAAGTTTCCAGCATCATCTTCAGGTCTTGTGACATTTCTTCTGGTTTTAGCCTGTTATCATAGGACCACGTGAAAAATGATATTCTCAAATAGAGAATTTGATGCGTGAAGAATGAAGAAGAATTTGTTGTGTGAAGAATGAAGATTGAGAATTATAAAGCTAAAACAAAAAGATCATTGTGTCGTTTTGTCGTAAACCTGTTGACAGAGGATGGCTTAACTTAAAATCTAAGGTAATCTATTTGATTAACAGAAGAGAGTCTTGATAATTGTTCCGGTTGAGGAGTCTTACCGTTACATTAGAACTGCAGCATGCCTTAGCTGAATCTGACGAGTGCGTGCGTTCAGATCCACTGAAACCCATTCTGGGAAAGTAGTTCTCCCTAAGTCTGCCAGTAACTTGAAACAGGGCGCTCTTAACATTTTCATACTCGCCCATAATCTGTAGAAGGAAAAACCATTTTGAACTCAAAAGGAGTAGTCAATCAAGGTCGATGTATTTAAAAAGAAGAAACAAAACCAATAGATCTCCAACTGCCTAAAGAAGTCTATTGGACTCCTATTAACACCTAAAATCTAAATGACATCATATCATGCCAACTCTCAATATGGATTGCTACCACTCCACTATGGAGCAACAGTCGATGTTTTGTTATCATATATTTTAAGAACAACAATGAAGGAAGAAAACTTAATACAAACAATAAGATTTACAATCAAATAAAACTTAAAAGTAAGTTCTTTTTTCTCTTAGAACAACTCATAGTAACTAACGTTGCAAAATGATACAAAGGTCAAAAGGACAAACTGGAACAGAGGAAACATTTACTGCTTCTAGAATTATAAGATGAATGGAAATTTTTCTAAACAAAAATGGCCAGATATCAGTTAATCAATAACCTAAAGGAAGAACGCATGGATGGATTGATCTTTCCTTAAATGAGATTAAGTAAGCAGAGATGGTCATGGTCAATATTTCAAAGCTATTAAATTTTTTCTCATAAAATTTGGCTTACTGAAAGTCTAAAAAGGAAGTGGGAGTTACAGCCGGCAAGAAGCTATATTTGATGCTCTGCTCTACTTTGATCAAATTAGTTCCAAGAGGCAGACTATCATGATGGATTTCAAAAAGGCTTGTTGAATTATACGAGCATGAAGGAAAACAAAATGAATAAGAAAAACCAACAATAAAACAACTCAGAAATAGCAGCATTAGAGGCATATATGAAGTCAATTCCTTCTCTAGTTTTTACAAACTAACAACGTGCATGTCTACGAACAATGTCCATCAATAGCTCTGTATAGAATAAATTATTTACTAATTTTTAAGCGTGCTACCAAAACTCAGGAGATATAATGAATTGAATCATTTAAAAAACAAAAACAACTTATGCCCAGACCTGAACCACTTTATCATCTTCAACAGTACAATTTGGGATAAGACCTGCTCCCAATAATTGTATTTCAACACCAGATGCAGTACTAATATCTGAAGCAACTCTTCCTCCTTCATACACCAAGCATCCCTATTGATTTATATAAACCAAAAATCATGCAGTCACATTCTCACCTTTACCCAAGCCAGGTATTACGCCATGGTCAAGGGANAACTTCTACAGATCTGGTAAAAACACGTATAATAGCAATCTGTGCAGGAGAGTATAACAGATTTGGGTTCTGCAAAGATCACGAAAATAACTTAGAAGAAACAGGAAATTTTGAGAAACAATGATGGCAGTAGCAAATATATAGCAGAAATTCAGTAAAATGGAAAACCTCTACAGAAGAGATAGTGGCAACACGCTCTCTCAATCCAGATACAAGAGGTGAAAACTTTATACAAGCCCCAGTTTCTTTTTCCAGAGATTTAACCATATTTGCACCCTTGCCAATCACGCCCCCAGCTGAAGCATTAGAACATAAGAATCTAAACACCACTTTCTTTAGGGTATCGTCTTCATCCAGGCTAAGCTTAATGTCAATACCTTCCGACAAAGAATGGCCAACAAGATGATAATCAACAGCATTTCCAGAAAGTGCTGGTGAGTCCGAATTATTGTTAAGAATACAATATTTGAGCATGTCATGTGAAACCCCATGGGAAGACATCTGCCCAGGAGTTCGTTTCCCTAGTTTGCAATCTTGAAGACAACAGGAGACAGCATGTAGTGCTTTCTTTACGGACACAACCCCACCCATTATCTGCATGCTATTAACCAATCCTTAGTAGCCAAAGAAACAGAAAACCAAATGTTGAGTGTGCACACATATGCATGTCCATATATATATATGTGAAATCGAAGTAAAAATACTCCACATGTTTCTATGGAAGTTAGAACATATAAGCGCCAGTGTAGACAGCGTTTTGAGCTCCATCTTGCCACTTCAGAAGCTTTGCCCTTTACAATGTTTGATTATGGTCCAATCATTTTGAATCATTAGCTGGCAGCTTTATCGATCATAATGGTCAAGGTCCTTTTACAAACCAAGTATTTAAATGGATCTAAAGCTGTCCTATTCTGTTAAGAGCTCTCTTATTTAGAAGCTCTATTACTGTCACTTTCTTTTGAAAAGATCAATTTACAGAAATCTCAAGGACTATTATAAAGACAACCCTGCAATTTCTAGAATTACAGAAACCTCCATAGACGTTTATTTTCAATAACCGATTCCCACTATACTTAAATATAAATATATACTCTATTTTTCCTTATGCTTTAAACTAAATTTAAACATTTTAGTATATACTTAAACTACACTTTTCCTTTTTTTCTTTTTTCCTCTATTTTAATTATAAGGTATTGCTTCTAATTATCTAAATCGTATTTATACATTTTTATGACAATGTTATAAAAAACAATAATTTTTATAATTTATTTATTAAAAATTTAGATAATTTTGCAAGTACAATTAATAATAACTTGTTTGTTTGATTGGAATCATAGTTTTAGATCCTAAGTATTGAACCTTGTTCTTTTATTTAGTTACAGAAAAGATCGGCGAAGTTAGGTTAACAATTTATAATTTTTTTTGTTTTATACTCATAATACTTATACATGGTCAGGTTTAGAAAATAAAATATTATTATAAAATTTATTTAATATTTTAAAATAAAGTGTCATATTTGACTGGGGGGACACTTCAAACTAAAAAAATATTCTTGACTATATTAAAAATAATTAAAAAGAAAGTAATCAATTTTGCATCACTATAATAATCAGGAACTTCAAAGGAGGTTTTCGTTATTTGCACTTTTGAAAATCTACAGCGTAAATTTAAATTCATATTCCAAATCATTGGAGTAGTTATTTAGAAAATACCAACTATACCTTATTTCTAATAAACATTTATCACGTAATTCATGAATTTATGTTTCATTTGTCTCTAATCTTCTCCAAAACCAAAACCAAAACCAAATTCCAAAACTTGAAAAATATGAGAAGCTTGCATCTCTACTCCCTCTAAATGGAAATATATATATAATTCACGTGCTCTATTTCTCTTCCTGTTTTCCACAAATAGACATTAGTCATGATCACGCGATTCTCTACTTACAGTTAATAGGAGATTGCACTAAATAAATGGCATACTGATTGAAGAGCATTTGGGGTAGTTAAAAGAGGCAAGGCACCAAAGACTTCGGCAATGTGTTACATGCATGGATATGTTAACATAACATGGCCACTGGAGCATTGGAGGAGCCTTAGTATTAGAAGTTCAACTTATGGCATCACAAAGTTCAATACGCTCTATTTGTCCAGTGGTTTATTCTCCAACATCTCTATCACTCAAACACTGTTACTTTATTCTGCATTTTTATTACACTTGTACTTTTAAAAAAATTTGCTTTACCTTGGATTTTACGATATGGAGTTTGTTTATCTTTTTTGTGATATGAGTTTTGCTTATCATATTTAGTTGTTCAGTTAAGATTAAAGCTAGATAAGTTCTACCGTGTACACAGAAAATGAAACTTATGTTGGTGTATTTCTGGCATGATTTGATGAAATCAGAAACAGAAAAACATTGTCTTTATGTTTCTTTTATCAGGACAGGGATAAGGGCGTGGGCGTGCCTTGTCATTATTAAGTTCTTTAGTAAATGAATTAAGATAGCATGGACAAGAATGCGAAATATGGAAGATAAATGAGAAGGAATTACACCTCTTTTACGCCACTGGGCAACAATGAATAACATCATGTTTCTAGGATACCTGTGCATGGTCCTATCCTTGTATGTATACTGATAACATCTTCAAAAATCGAAATCTTCTTGGCATATAATATTACATTTTGTTGTGAAGTAAGCTACTCAGTTCTTTTATATATCTCAACTATAATTCTATTTGTATAAAAATTTACCATCTTCATGGGCATTCTTATATGAAACTAAACTTAATATTAATTTAGGCATCACTTCCGAAAAAAACATATTATCCCAATATAGGTGCTTAAACTTTCTAATATTGTAGAATAATTACGGAAGAATTATCCATCCTTGTTCAGTCTTTCTCTAGTCATACATTCAACTAAGTAACAGGGTTCCATAGTAGTTCTCAGTCTTTTAGAAGGCATCATGCCAGTGAGCATGCATGGTCATGGGATGCACAATTTTAGGAAAATACAGGGCACAACAAGGCCACTATATGTTCATTAGAGATGCATAGAACACCAGTAGCTAAGACCTTATTCCCAATAAACTTGGAGTAAACTTTAGAACATAGATTTAACTTTGCAATGACAACTATCTACAATGCTCTATACCATATATTAAGCAAACATGTACTACAATGCATAATGTTTCCATATTCAACAAAAAGACAAACATGACAAGTCAAATCAACAATGCTGACAAACATAACTTGTTCAATAATTAAATTTCCAATGTTAGTATAAATATAATGTTGTCAATCTCACATGATTTATCTACTCTGTATTTGTCATGCATGATATATTTATCAGACTTGTCACATGAGCGTCTCATAGTTTTTCCCTTGTACAAGTTAGAGAGTGGGCAGAATGGAGTTTAATTTTCCACTTTCCATTTCTTTCAAAATGCCAAACTCTTCATTTCCCTTTCTTCTCGCATAAAAACAAAACACCCATACTACAAGTTTATTGAATTGCATAAATTAATCAAGAGTCATAGAAACCACAATATATTAAATCCGAATGCACAGTCAATAATAATATAAAAAAACTCGAGAAACTACAAAGATCACCTGAATCACTGCCTCTTTGGGTTCTGCACAAGCCGGAATCTGCTCTTTCAAAATCGAGATCTTCGCCCCGGAATTATTCTTGATCCCATTCACAATCTTCCCTCCCTTCCCCAAAACCGCCCCTATTTGACCCGCGGCAGCCAATAATCGACACCCTATCAACCCTTTACTATTACTATTAATGTCATCATTTTCATTTTCACCACCCCCTTGAACCTCCAAAACCCTCTCAAAAACCCTTATCAAACCCTCCTGTGCTTTTGACACCTCCACCATTTCCTTGTCTTCATTTCCACCTTTCTTTAAACTACCTATAATCGATATCTTCTTCTTGACTGTGGCATCACCCACAATGTTGATCACGCGCTCGTGGCAGTTAGGGAGGCCCTTTTCGACCCGAATTTTCACCCCAGAAAGTGCCTCGAGTCGCTTAATGATAGAGCCAGAGCTCCCAATGACACCTCCAGCGGTGTGGAGGCCGCAGAGCAGGCGGAACGCCGCCTGTCCCGGCTGGAGGGGAACCGGTGGATCCGAATCCTGCTTCGCGCCACTGCGCATGGAGGTGCTGCAGTGATGAAAATCTTGATTGTTTAACTGGTAGGATGTTTCAGGCTTGATGACTTTGTGAGGGAGCATAGACAAAAGATGGCTTTCTTCCATTTCTTTCGAAGTTTAAAACTCTCCCACGCCCAGCTTTTTCTCTGTATGAGCTTCTACACGGCGGCGGAGGTGAGAGAAACCGCTAGGGAGGTGTCATGAGGGGTGCGCTTTTATCGATTGATTCGGTGGAGGGTTCAATTTTGGGGAATTAGTTCTCGTAGCCCCTCAATGGCGAATTAGTTCTGATGGCCATCTCTCAATCTCCATTTCAATCTCCATTTGTGTAGGAGGCCTTTCACCAAATTCTCTAGAATAAAGTAAAATTTAACTATTTTAAAGTATGAAAAAGACTATTTTAACCTTTCTTGTAAAAACCAAATTGAAGAATAAATTTGGCCTTTCATTCAAGTCAAAAATCAGATTCTTCCCTAAATGAAAATTGAAAACTTCTTTTCCTCTAAATTTCCAAAAATTGCCTTTTTTTTTTTTCAAATTCTCAAAACTATTTGTTCCCAAATTAAAGTTCCAGACAATTAAAACTATTTGCCTCTATTTCTCATCTTTGAAACTCATCTCTCAATCTCCGTGTCCATCTCCGTTTTCTCAGCTTTGAGACTCGTCGGACCACACTCTCGCGCGCTTGAATATATATTGTGTTTGCTTATGGAAGAAGTTTAAAAAATGAGGTTTTATCAATCATTCTATTTTTAAATGTCTAGACCTAAATATAGGGATGGCAAAAAAATTCGTTCAACTCAACACTAGTGGTCCCCTCAGGAGTAGGAGGCAATAATGGTAAAGAA
>CAIGRB010006665.1:0-18224 GCA_903798255.1 Fraxinus quadrangulata | reverse complement strand
ACTTGTAGCGCTAGTCAACCATATCATAGGGTGCAACATCTCGTGCTCCTTGCTAGCAGCACGACACTTGTAGCGCTCGTCAACCATATCATTTTCTTGATTAAGTTGCTCCATTTCGTTTGCTACTTTGCTTGCCCTTTCTCTTTCCTAAGTGCTAGCATGTTTCATTCAATCCACTATCTATTGGGACTTGGATAAAATTGCTTCCCTCATCACTACTTTGCTCTCAATCATCAAGAGCATTTAGCCTATCAAGATAGTATTTGATGATTAAAACAAAACTCTACATGTCCCGTGCTACTCAAGTAAGAGGGTAACTTTTGACCATTGAATTTTCTCCATCTTAGGTACAATAATTGTGCTACTCCGTCTGGCAATATCGTGTATCTCTCTTGCATCACGCCATTTCTATGATTAGATTACTTTCATTTCACTTGACGTTAACTTCCGTTTTCTTTTCCTCTAACCAGTAATGTGTCAATTTGTTAGGCAGATTCACGCGCATGCATGCATACGTAATATATTGATATATGTGTGTGGAAAAGAGTCCACTAAGACGATGAATGACAAGATTCTACGCCACCTCCTCTAGGTATATGAGGTTATGTAACACCTTTTTCATTTTGTACACGTATAATTATAAGTTTTGTTCCCTTCGCAATATGTAAACCTCCCCCAGCCACATTTGCTTACAACATTATGTATGTATATATGCAAATTGAGTTTGAGATAAGAAAATGGCCCCATTTCTTTTGTTTCCTTTTTCTGTCTCTACCTTTCGGTCCCAAAAGCTAGGGGACCCTGAAAGTGAGGATCAGATTCCCCAACTATTGTAATTCCTGCAAAAACCTTTGAATATACCTGCATAAATAAATAAATTTACCGTCTCATGAATAACAATATTTAAACGATATACGTGTGACTCTCTTTGATAAATTAAGTATGTCAACATGATAAAAAAAAAAAAAAATCAGATAAATGTTATGAGTTCAATTCTAACTGTCTCCTATTTAATATAATCGTGCACACATGAGATTTGATTGAAAAAAATGAACTCCATACTTGAGGGGAACGAAAATAATATTTAAATGATATACACGTGAACATCTATAATAACCTAAACATTTTCATCAAGTAGTCCAACATTAACATAACTTTTTAGATGCATTGTTTAACATAATATGAAAATAGGCAATATCGAGATAATAATAGTAAGATATTGAGTTTTATTATTTTTCTTACCTTTTGTATAAATTTCACACGTTCAGCATTTGAAGAAAAAACAGACACGATTTGCATGTGAAGAACGCATTTGTTGAATAAAGATGAACTCTAATGTAAATAAGTTTATTCCTTCTCCAACGTAATGTTTATATATAGGATTAATAGTAGAAAACCCCTCAAAAAACGTTTTCATTTACGATATATCTCATGCCTATTGAAAATCGCAGAAAATCCACATATTTAATGTGCGAAAATTCCCTACCATAAAATTTACCGTTAAAAAAAAAAAGTAAAAATGTCAAAATTAAAAAGCAATAATTGCAATTTTAGTATCCAAACATTTTATTCTTTTACAAATTATAATCAATTTTTTTTATGTAACAGCTACAATCCTTAAAACTTTATTTTCCACCTCACTCGACTTCATCTTCTTCCCCAAAATTTTATTATTTTATTTAATCCCTTCCAAAACCCTCACACCAAATTCATCATTTCTTTTTTTCATTCCCAAGATAGGTCCTCACACACTGCAACGGTGCTTCACACAAGGCACGGTGGACAGTTGAATTCATCAAAGGCAAAAACACATTAATCCGCCTTAAGAGCTGCCACGGCTGCTACCTCACAACGGTGGACGAACCATTCTTCTCAGCATGATCGGAAAAAAAGGTTCTACAAACTATTCCGGCAACAAAAATGGACACTTCAATTGATTGAGAGCCTTAAAAGAAAGGAATTATGTGAAACTAATGACGAGGGAATGTAAATTCTTGAGGGCTAATGAGGGAACGCCGCCATGGAGGAATTAAATAACTCATGATATTCTTCATAGAATTGCAACTCAAAACTGGGTTTTTTGAGAGTGGATATTGTGAATATTTTTAATTTTCGAAATGTGAAGAATAAATGAGGAATTTGGGTGAGGGATTTAGGAGGGTTTTGGAAGGGATTAAATAAAATAATAAAGTTTTGGGGAAGAAGAAATGGGGTGGGGTGGAAAATAAAGTTTTAAGGATTGTGGATGGTACATTAAAAAAATTGAGTATATTTTTACTGTTTTTAACGACAAATTTAACGGTATGGGATTTTTCACACAAAATGTTTCAAATAAGAGGATTTTCTACGATTTCCAATAAGTAGTGAATATATCGCAAATGAAAACATTTTTAAAGGGTTTTCTTTTATTAATTCTATATATATGCTCATCCACTCTTTAATGAATTTTCAGACAACGTGATTTAATATAATTTAAGAACAAACAAATGTTTGGAATTGAAATCTCATCGTTACATATTTATGAAAATTAAGTGTTTTGACTTTAGATGAAAAAAGAAAAAAAATTGAATCCCACATGCAGTAAAAGTTTATAGGTAAGTGAATAAATTTCTCCACTCTATAAAAGTTTAAGATTTTACACAAAGTTATCAATAATTTCAACCAAGTAAAAGAGAATATAGGTACATAATGTACCGTACATTGATATTATTGATCGTTCTATGATTCAAAGTATCATCACAGACTGCAATTATTTCCTCGAAAGCTATTTGTACATGATCTTATCCTCAAGAATGCGACTTCACATTCAAAATAGATGAATGACATGAAGTTGGGATCGCTGTCCTCTCAAAATATCGAAGCATAAGAACAAAAGGTTGGACAGTGAGGCTCCTTAACTAATTATTCTTCAATTTGTCTGCACGTTTATTTACACAATTAGTCGTCAACTATAGAAACCCTCCAAATCTTCATTAAATCATCACCTAGTCCTTGTGGAGTAAAAATTATTTATTGATACCTTTTCCTACAATAAAATGTAGAAAGTAGGAAGAGTTATTGAATTATCTAGATTCATGACAGTACGATATTCTAAAGTGAATTGTCCATCGTTAACTGTTATGGCATCTTTGTACAACCACTCTTAGAATATAATGATTAAATCACTTATTCAGCAATCACAAACGATTTCTAGAACTCTCAAGTTTTGTTTAGAACAAAATATAAGTAAAATATCAAAACAATTTTGCAAAATATTTATATAATGAAATGATTTCAGTGTAATTTTTTGAAGAAAAAGAAAAAGTTTATATAGGCCACAAATTATAACTTCCAATAATAATCCTTAATAAAATAAAACTGTGGGATTTAATAATTTCACTATGACCATGATTGAAAATAACAAAAATATGCACATATGGTGTGATTCAAAACATCGAACTCCCACATAAGTTTCACAACTTTGACCACTCAGGTAACTATCCTCATTTAATTATTTATTTCAATAATATATATCTAACAGCCCTTATCATCTTCAAGGCTAGATTTTATTTTCCAAATTTGATTAGTGTATAGAAATTTCGAAATTAGGCATGTTTTCACGAGCGTCACATGACATATTCACTAAAATTTCAACATTTTTGTCACACGAAACTATTTGTGTAACTATAATAAAAGTTCGAGAACTACTACTTGGCCAATCAATTGAGGAATAATTATGCAACTTTCCTTGTACTTTGGACTAAATATTTTTTTCTAAAGTGAAAATAATTTATTTTTGTTTTGTCATTTTTGTTCTAACGTGTCAATAGAATGTGTCCAAATGTATGATGCTAGACATATATATCCATGTCCACCAAGGACCACAGCTATAATTCCACATGAATGAAAGATATTTATGGTTTTTCTTGGGGTTGAGATGAAAAATATATGCTCCTTTACTGAGAGTTTGCCACATTGCAGTTAGTATAGATCCACAAATACTTGTCAAGTCCTTTTACAAATCAACTATACAATAAATTGTGTTTGTCTTGGTCTATTGTTATTCGTCTAATCTGTTTTATCGGTATTGCTTCATTCTCATACCTAAACGTTAAACTTCTTTAGCCTTATCTGGTTTAGATAAAATTCAGATTTTCGATAGATTTTGATAAAAGTCGATAAATCATATGATTAAAAAGTTGATAAAAATTGTGGATTTCATGAAATGATATAATTGAAAATGAGTTGAAAAAAATAATAATAAGTAAAAGAAAATGGGGCCAAACACAGCTTAGTTTGCCACATGGCCTATTATTATAGATCCATCACCTAGTAATTCTTCAAGGTTAACTCAAGAACCATTATAGAAATTAGAACGTATATATGGCACGGAGAGAAAGAGGTGTAATCCTTCACGTGTCAAAAAACCGGTTGATTCGAATTATTAATTTTGAGAGGTTTTCCAAATTTCTTATAAAATACGTCAGATTTAGGACTCTTTGAATTTCGATATCTAGAATCTTATTTTAAAACAAATAAGTTATTAACTAAAATAAACCATGTTTGAGCCTCATCCTCAAAATTCATTTTTTTTTTCGAAAACTCACTTTTAATCACATTTTCCAATAAAATTATTTTACACATAAACCTAAAAATTTTTATTTAATTTTTAACATAAATTCGTTTTAAAAAATCATTTTTTTAACAAAATCTATTATAAATAAATGGAGCTCATACAAGGGATATTCTTTTGATGTACTCGTATCTTTTCTAATTTGTGTTAGTGAATTCATATCATTCTTATATTAGATACTCTCTTTAGTCGCTCTCATGATTGGACTTTGCAAAATTGTCTCGTTCCATGAGGAGATGATATTCGAATTTTGCTTTGATAAAGTGAATGCATATTGATATTCATATTCCAAGTTTGTTTTGGTTCATCAACTTTCTTTGATATAAAGAGGGGGTTGGAGCATTTTTTTTTCTCTCCTTTTTATTGTGTGGAAAAGTAGTTAATCTTTTCACAACCTTTACAAAAAAGATCATTCTAAACTTGGCCAAGAAGGTGTACGGTTTGTGCGACCGCAGAAGGTTCCATAATAATAGGGGCACCACATATATAGAGAGTATTTGGTGGAGATTAAAATTAGATTTTTAGTAGATTGTGATAAAAGTTTTTGAAATGTGTGGTTGAAAAGTTGTGGAATCCATGAAAGATATGGTTAATATTAATTGTTTGACTTTAACTTGGATTAAAATCTGATTTTAATCCTGACCAAAAAGGGGCATAATGAATTGTGTATATATCTACATCTATTTTTGTTTTTTAAGAAATCCTTTTGTCAAGTTAAAGGGCGCCGTATTTGGAAAAAATGCACAAAGAATTACAAAATATTATATTGATTTTTTTTTAATTTAATATATTATTGAGAGAGAAAAAATTTAACTGTGTTATTTCTTTTCAATTAATGGGATCTACTTGGAAAAATTTCTATTTGCTAAACAAAAATCATTCATCCCTGTCCTAATTTTTTTATTCTTTTTGTTTAATTTGAGAAACCATAAACCCACCCAATGGTTTTATGTTTTTCTTTATGTGTGTCTTTTAATTAAATAAAAAAAATGGTAGTTTTTCATAATTTGCACAGGACATCTAAAATTTCAGAACCAAAGTATTGGTAATCTTCTGTTTAAAAGTAAGTCAAAGTTACTTTTAATTAATTACTTATTTACTTTGTCAAACACAATTTTTATAAATACTTATGTGAATTTGCTCGTGAATACTAACACACACACAAACTCAGTATTTTTATAAATACTTATGTGAATTTTTCTGGTATTAATTATATATACAACTTCCATGTGATGAAACCAAACAAGATAGGAGAAACAACATTTAGAACATAGAAATACCAAATTTATGAGCCACTTCTTAATTTTTTTTTGTCGATTCACTCACGAATAATACTAACAAATAGACAATAAAAACTCATTTATTAATATGAACGACTAAGAGAACCTAAATAATACTAACAAATAGACAAACAAATTAAAACCTTATTCCATATTACATAGGTTAGTCAACCTAAAGAATGTTATTTAAATAATTTACCCAAAAACAAAATCTTGAAATAATGAAAATTTACAAAATAAACTCGAAATCTTTGCCCTATCTGTTACTAAATTAGGATCATTCATCCAAATCAAGGCGACCAAATATTACTACCTCGTACTTGGCACTCGGAAGTGGCGGATATAGGGAGGCTGGATTGTGCTTCATTAAAAAAGTAATAAATAAAAAAATTGTGCGAAATTCTTTTTTATACATCAGGTGCTCGACTTAAATTTTTTTTAGTTCAATTCTGGATCCGTCCCTGGCACTTAGAATTGGGAAATTTAAGGGAACAGAAAATTTAACAACAAATTTTTTTTTCATGATGAAGAAAACCTTGGTTGTTTTTACATGTCAGGTTGAGGTTACAACTCAATGGATAATTCAATTTATTTATTTACCTATTATTAACACTACGTTTTGTTGATTTGATTATTATTTTTTCCCTTCACTTTTTCACCGTACGTGTAATGTGGAGACGAAGCAATGAAGAAAATGAATACCTTCACAAGTAGGAATTAGGTCAATAATTGTTCCTTTGTTTCTCTTCAATAATTGTTACTTTGATGAAAAAAAACTATCATGTCATAAATTAATTCAAACACTTTCCATCATGTGATAGGATTGCTCACTCCTCATACGGTTTCATATATTAATCTTAACGGTTAACAAACGACATTAATTTATGTATTCAAATCTTTTAACCCCTACTTGATCATCATTTCATTTTAACTTTATTTTTTTCAAACTTATTTTCAATCAGACATTTTAATAAACATACAATTTTTTTTTATATATAAATATTTCAATCACACATTTCAGGCCCGTTCAGTATGGCTTTTGAAAAGTCAAAATAAGCTTTTAAGGTCCAAAAACAATTTTTGGATTTGTTTGGCTAATTTTATGAAATTGCTTTTGCCAAAAAAATGATCAAATGTGACTTTCTTTAAAATTACTTTTGGAATAGGGAGTGCTTTTAAAAATTAGTTTTCAAATAAAAATTAAGATAGCTTTCTCCAAAATCTCTCTCCAAAAAGTAAAGTCATACTACTTGTGTATTATACAACACTTGATGTAATATGTGATTTACAAGTAGAGTAATCCAAAATTTAAATCAAACAGGGGCATAATTATTGAAATGAAGACACCTTCACAATTATTCACTATTAACAAATGAAGAAATTTCAAAAACCTTAACGACGAAAGACGTATTCTTTCTTTTCAAATATTTCATAAACTTTCTTCTTAGCATAAATTTCCCGTTTTGTCATTTTCATATATATAGAAAGTTTATGAAATATTTGAAAAGAAAGATTACTTTTTTTTTTGTCTTATTTTTTTTCCTTATTTTGATTTAGATAAAAATAAACTATTTTTATTTTGAAAAGTTTATTGTATAAAGTTATTTAATCTTATTCATTTTTTTTTTTTTGTGAATATTGATTTCTCATTTAATGGACAAACTAGAATTGATTTAATAAAAGATGAACTAAAAAAATCTAAAATTAAAAGATTTGATGCAACGCTTTTGCATTTTTAATATTAATTTAATTTTCTAAACTTAGTATAGGTAAATGTAAAGAGTACAAAATACAAATAATAGAGAAAATGCTATTAAATCAAGCAATATAAAACGTTCATGAATTTTCACTAGCTTTATTAAATTCTTCTTAAACATTTATTTATGTTAAATTGTTAATTATTTGTCAATCGTATATGAAAAAAAAATCATATAAAATAATTTTATTTTTATAACAATACTTACAATGTTATTTTATGACAATATTATAATGGTATTAAAATTTTTATCTAACTATACTAAATTTTTCCCAAACATTTATTTATGTTAATTATTTATTATTTGACAATTGTATATGAAAAAAAAATTATATTTAACCTTTATTTGGTGGAGATTAAAATAGAATTTTTAGTAAATTTTGGTAAAAATTGATGAAATGTGTGGTTAAAATTCAGATTTTAATTTAACTTAAAGTCAATAATTAATTTTAATCACACATTTGTTGGGATTCACAACTTTTCAACTACACATTTTACAAATTTTTATAAAAATTTACTAAAAATATGATTTTAATTCACTCCAATTAGGGCTTACTTTTATTTGACAGGGAAATGTTTGAAAATGAGGAGTCTCCAATTAGGGGCTTACCTTATAGCATGTTTATGTAATTTGATTTAAACTCAAGTTTCAAATTTTCACCTAAATTAATAATGTGCATGGTATTACCCCGTTGAAAGGCAAAACTGAAAGCCTGTATTCTTTGTGTTTGACACGATTCTTCATCCATTTTGCACAAAAAGGAATTCTTCAATTGAATAACTAGTTGTAAAAATTATGTTTCTTTCTCATTGCATTTGTACTGATAAAATTAAAGCTGTCTTCCATTCAGACAAGTTAATGAAAATATTATCCCGTTGATGATTAAAATATTTTAATCGATAAATATATCGTGGTTTAACCTTTTAGATAAGTAGATTGAAATTCTGAATTCAAGAGTGTGGCCGCTACCTAACCTTTATTGTAAAAAATAAATAAATAATAATAAAATCTAACTTACACATGTAGAGCACATTGAAGCTAATTAAATTTTTAACAAAAAAATAATCTTTTTTTAACGGTTTAACTTTTAGATAAGATAGTTCAACAATTAGATAAATCGAGGACGGTAGGACATGGTTAATACGGTTGGACATGGAAGACAAATTTGAATCAACCAAGTTGGATAGTTATCGAGAACAAATAAACAAAATCACAGCTATCACACACAATATAACATGCCAAAAAAACCTAATTACAATTTAAAAAGCACACGTCGGCCTACTGTTCAACTCATTCTTTAATTCCCCAGTTCATTTTTATTTATAGTCCACAGACAATGACACCCATATTGCTTTTTCCCTGAAAACTTCCAGAAAAACCCCATAAAAGAAAGAATCAATTTGGAATAATATGTTATATTCAAATTATGTCAATCTCCAATTGAAAATGACCTAAAAATATTAAATCTTGCCCATTCATTCAGGTGATAAGGCTAGAACAATGGTGATTTGAAATAACAAATAAAAAAAAGCCAAAAATAAAAATAAAAATAAAAAAATTGATTTTCTTACATGTTCATTTGCATTTCATTTCACATGCATGAATATTTCATTTGAGGTCTATTTAAGGAGGTCCAAATCCTATCATTGAAGCTCAGGAAGAAAGTGCAATAGTAAGGTGACATCCCTCTTAGGTGTTACTATACTATACTTCCACCCCCAATCCCACACCAAGAAATGGCCCCAGAAGTACCTGTTGATGTTGGCACTGGGAAAATCCCAACTGGGCTTGAAATGGGATATTCAAAGAAGGGTTATGTGACTTTTTTAGCTGGTAAAGGTGATTATGTTAAAGGAGTTGTTGGGTTGGCTAAGGGTTTGAGAAAGGTTAAGAGTGCTTACCCTCTAGTGGTGGCAATCTTGCCCGACGTGCCAGAGGAACACCGGGAGATTTTAAGGGCACAAGGTTGCATTATGCGAGAGATCGAGCCCATTTATCCACCTGATAACCATATTCAGTTTTCCATGGCTTACTATGTCATCAACTACTCCAAGCTACGTATATGGAATGTAAGTATGATTACTTACACACACGCATGGAATACAAGTGACATATATAATACCTTAACCTATTAATCAAATATGATTGAAGTGTTGCATGGCATGTAAAATACTACTTGAGAAGATGCTAACAAGTGATCATTCTAAAGAATTTGAAGTTTCCTTTTAAAACTTCATTTTTGTTAAGAAGGGTAATCCAAACATTTATAAATTGGTTGTTGATTATATTTTTAACTGACGTGAAATTTATTCCTTAATATTAATCCTTTAGATGGATTTTTCTGTAGCTAAGTTCTTTGCTAGTAAACGAAGTTTTTTTTTCTACTTTCAAACCCTATATTGAAGATTTTCCTATTTTTTGACCAAAATTCCATGTATTGATATTATTTTGTGTAAAAATCAATTCCATGGCCCACATGCAAGGGGGAATAGGGGAAAAAAGGGAAAAAAAAAAAATTCGCCACTTTCATATACTTTGTTTCCAACCCCAACATGGTACCAAAACCACTAAAAACGATATGGGATCAAGTTTTACATTCACTTATTTAGGAAAATTATATAGATTAAAAATTGAATTCAATCTGCGAAGATAATAAGCTCTTGTTTGAAAATAATTTTTTTTTTAAATAAATTTTTTCAACTCCTATTTTCAGACACACATTCTATAAAAAAAAAATATTTTTCACATTTTCTCATAACTTTTCCATACATCTTAACCACACATTCTTCACAAAAATCACTTCTCAAAAAATCAACTTTTCACATGGGCTAAGTATATATGGCTCATTTGTAACAACTTAAGCTTCCAAGATATTCTAGCTAAAATACAACTGACCATTTACAAAAGAAATAATCGAGAAATACTTGGACCACGCACTAACATCCTTTTTTTGTTTTTTTGTTTTTTTTCTTGTAATTAACTTTTTAAAATTATATTATTACAGTTTTTGGAATACAGCAAGATGGTATACCTTGATGCAGACATCCAAGTTTATGAAAACATAGATCATCTTTTGGACACACCAAATGGCTATTTCTATGCTGTAAAGGACTGTTTTTGTGAGAAAACATGGAGCCACACTCCACAATTTTCCATTGGGTATTGCCAACAGTGCCCAGATAAGGTTACTTGGCCTACTGAAATGGGATCCCCTCCTCCTTTGTATTTCAATGCTGGAATGTGTGTGTATGAGCCCAGCAAATTGACTTATGAAAGCCTTCTTGAGACACTGAAAATTACTCCGCCAACACCATTTGCAGAACAGGTGAGTTAGTTAATTATGTCATGTTGATTTAAGATATTCGGGAAATTGTTGTGTTCGGTAACTTTCTTGTCGCATGTTTATAAAAATTGTGCATGCGTACTGTGAGGAAGATAAAAGAAAGGAATATAATCCCTGTTTGGGGGAGATTTTCACAAAATTTTAATCCAAATTTGGATAGTCGGAAATGTAGGGTTGACCCCTTCCAACTGTAATTTCTGACTAAACATTTGATAAATTACCATAACTGTCCGTCTTTCAAACAAAGTGAATTAAATGTTAGAAGAGTGCATGGGTAAATCTGCAAAATGTGGTCAATTAGTGCCGCTGCTTTTCAAATTATAACAGTAACAATTTTCATTAAAATTTGTTGATAATCGGTCCCGCGCATAGCCTGCTTCTGAGAGAACGTGTTCAAAATATTATTTTTGATCGATAAATTTATCGATGCTTAAACGATGGGATTCAACATTTATTTATTATTGAGGTGGATGCATGGCATATGGTTTTTCGCTTATTTTTCTTTTCATAGAACTTCATTTGCCTTTCGGTCCATCAAATGTTGAAAAATCATTTATTTAAGCTTAAAGCTTGCAAGTTGGGATATTGACCATCACAATTGACATAAATAAAGAGGATATTAAGTGCAAAGAATTAAGACTTCAAATACTTGTTGTGTTACATCTTATAATAAATCCCGACATTGTTGATTAATCTTTTTTTTTTAATCTATGAAATTAAATTACAGGATTTTCTCAACATGTTCTTCCAACAAGTCTACAAACCAATTCCTCTGGTGTACAACCTTGTTCTAGCCATGCTATGGCGCCATCCTGAGAACGTCGAACTTGAAAAAGTTAAAGTCGTTCACTACTGCGCTGCGGTAAGAATTATCTCTACTACAAAACTATTCCTTAATTAGAGTCGAGAAAAAAAAAAGATTCATGTAACCGACCCAAAATATATCAGCAAGGTGACTCAATCTTTTGACGTGGTATAATTTTGTTTTAGGGATCAAAGCCATGGAGGTATACTGGCCAAGAAGCTAACATGGATAGGGAAGACATCAAAATGCTTGTGAAGAAATGGTGGGACGTTTATGAGGACGCATCGCTCGACTATAAGGCCGATGAAAGTAATTCTGCAGAGGAAGAAACCTTCTCAAAACCATCCATTTTAGCTGCAATGCCTGAGCCTGAAGCATCCTACACTCCTGCGCCTTCTGCTGCTTAAGAAGAAGCAAATTAAGAACTAATTGATGGTGCCAAAGTATGCCATTCAATTTCAATATTTAAATAGGTTACTTGGCCTATTTTTGGTTTGGGACTCGACAAAAAATAAGACATAGTTTGATATATGTTTAATTTGGTCATATGTATGTATCAGCAAAGAATATGTGCAAACTTTTCTTCTGCAATTAATTAATATGAAATCTCTAATTCCATAGTCTTACAAAATCATTCAGTGAAATATGTTAATGATATGCTGTCATTAACGTAAATACTTCTTGGTTTGTTTGGTAATGTCAACTATATAGAATTAGATAAATTTAAAATTTTGTCCATTCTAGAGCTGCTTGCTTAATGTAAAATATCACATAGGATAATATAAAAGCGTTAATCAACATATTAAGACACGTATTACTCCTCTTAACAAAATTGTTAATATGGTATCAAAGTCCAAAAAAAATGCTCTACCAATTTCGATTTTTCGAAAGTGTAAACGAACAATTGAATTTCGATGTCGACGTTTTCAAATAAGCAACGAGACATCTTAACGTAAAAACCCAAAAAATACTAATCAACGATTTAGTATTTGTGTTACTCCACTTTATCATTTAAGATGGAATTTAAATACATAACAAATACATTCTTATACAATTGATCGCAATGACAGTCATTATTTGTGTATTCAATAAATATACCGTGATTTCCACGTGTCAATAATTGAGCAATTGGTACAATTTTTTTTACCTAAACATTTTCGAGAAGAAATTACCATTTGTCATCATAAAGATGGGACAAAAACAAAGCCAGTTAGATGCCCAAAAGACATTCTTGTAGGAAAACACTGGACCAACTCAGATGTATCATTTTCAAACTCAGGGACAAGTACGCCATATGCATCTTAAAGGCTAACGCGTAAGGAAATATGAAAAATGTTGAATTTTAGTAAGTTTTCTTGAAAGTCACAAATAACCCAGTTTGCGACCATCGCCGTGGGTAATTGCAAACTGTTATTAATTGTCACTACTTAACATATTTGTCTCAGGTATTCCGTCGATAATTATTGATGGTTTTGCCCCTTCCGATATAAGGCATGTGCAATTTGCACGACCATTTTGGACGGCTATGAACGGAAATGACCATTTCTGCAAATTAAATGTTGATACACGAATGATTTTGCCAAAATGCAAACGATAGGTCCTGGTTCCTGAAACCACAAGAAGCGATAAGGATCACAAGTGCAGATCGAAAAGCCCCCTTTTTTTTAATCTACAATGACATTCGCAAACTATGAAAATAGCATTTGAAAGTCCATTGGACATTTTATGTAGATGAAGCTTTTTACCACCGACTATCTTGACATCACCGACAAAATTTCTTGTTTCTATGACGCTTTTTTTTTTTAGTAGTACTCACTTATTGAAGATATAATTGCACCATAGATGCAAATTGATGGAATATACTGCTTCCCTTATAGGGGTTGAAGAAGAAACAAATGAATCTACTCAAGAACTTCAAAGAAAAATAAAAAAATGCTCAAACACGAAAATGATATCGTTGTCCTCAAATAATATTTGCCCATTCTCGGATTGAATTTTGGCACTTAAAGGGGGGTTTCTTTTTTGACAAATAATTTGTAGGATTTATCAAGTCTTGTAATAGAAAAAACACTTAACACTTAGTGTTTTCTACCAAAACTTCAAGAACAAAGAGGAATTTCGAATATGATAGAAGAGTATTTTTCACATTTGGAATGGACTATGATTTCAATGGATTTCTATATTTTTTTCAATATGTTTGGTATTGATCACAAGACATCTATTTATATATCTTCATTGACACCTACGAAATGGCACCAAAAATTCGTGAAAAGTTGCAAACATTTCACCAAAAGTCATAACAAATTCCAACAAAAAGAGCCAACCCAAGGCTACTTTTTTGTTCTATGTCGCATGAAACAACCCTATACGGTCGCATAGAAGAATCATCTGCGAGGTTTGAAATCTCTACAGGTTTATATTTAACCGCATTCCAGACAAACTATGTTGTCGCATAGTATATACTTTTGGCCTCCAAATCCATTTCTCATTCCAAATCCAATTTTATTAATTTTGAACAATAATTTCAAAAATTCCCCACTTATTCAAAATTCAGTAAAATCTCATATTCAAAATATACAATACTCATGCATAAGGATTATGTATCTTTCAATTTGAATCTAACCATAGTGTAATTCAAACAAAGTAAAGTTAGAATTAAAGGTAGCATGAAAGTTTTGAACCAATTATTCCATATGACAATGCCAGTAAGAACAAACACGTAAGTATTACGTGTTCTCAAGTTCCTCAATCTTGCTTAGAGCTAATATGGCTTTGTGCTCGTCCTTTTCAACAAATTTTTAAGAAAAAAACTCTAACTCTCTATTAAAAGGGCACCAATTCCAAATTTATCTAGATAAAGTTATTACAATATCTTTATTACTTTTAGAGATACTTATAATTAGTAACGAACTTTATTAAGAGCTTAATGCTCAACCCTCACTTCAATCACAACCAGCATTATATAATTAAGATAGGGTAATTGTGGATTTATAATGCTGAAACTATCCACATATCGAATGACTTGTTGTACACTTTGAACCCGTGAATTACTTTGTTAAGTAATGACAAGTAGGATTGTCATCATTGGCAGATCTTTTGTTTTAAGAGTGAACCACATCCTACTCGAAGTAGATATTACTACATCTCTATTTAGAGGTTTATTTAAAGGATTTCTAAGTTCTCTATTGACTTAACATAATTTATGAAAATTATTTCACTTTTAATTAATTTCTTTATGTAGTTATGTCTTAAACTCATATATCTAGACTTTTCATTACAGATGATTTAATATCTCATCCAATATAGCTAGTCAACGATCGATCATTTAATAGATACAAATGTCACTCATTAAGAAATTCTCTTACGAAGCTACATGCTTCTTTATCTAAAGTTTTTATCAATTTCCAATCACGGTTGGAATATTTCTATCAAATACTACACTAGTCAATCATATTTACTAGTAGATTTCAAAATCATGGGTATTCAATATTCAATATTGAACTATTACAATGCATTTATGAATATTTTTCAAATATTCCAATTCGCATATCCAAACAAATGTCATATTTGGCTTTCAACCCATTTCATTCACTTTAAACTTAGTGTATAGCATCTTTATAATTATATAAGGGTTTTCTACATTTTCACTTCATAGACATTCTTTTATGACTATGAGGTATAGGGAAATATAACTTTTAAACTAAGTTACCTCCACAATTCCTCAAATAGGAATTAATGTAAAATGTCTTGAACTTTTCATATAAGTTCGCAAACATTTAATGTTAACCCTCACATTTTTTGGTTATACTTGAACTTAGAGTTCATCAACTCTTTCGTAATTCAATTCATTTAAATAGATAATGTCCTTATCGAATACTTCGTGAAAGTCTAAGTACTTTCAAAATAGTGGTCGTCGATCCACAATTTATTTCAATTGAAATTGCATACAATGTACTTCAATCCAATTACATTTAATTTGATCACACCAACAATGATTTTCCAAACATAAACCAACTTAATTGGTTTCACGCATTTTAGTGTAGTATATTACAATGAAGAAGGCTAAGTATCTTGATTCACAAGAATTGCAACTTCTCCAAACATATGCAATTTATCAAATTTGTGACATTTCACATGATAGTTTTATTTCATGTCAAATCATGAGGTACCAATTCACCCTATTTACCGTATTCCAACTTAAATAAATGAATCAAACATAGGTTGAAAAGTCATATTCTCAAAAGAAAAATAATCATACCAAAAGTTATGATATTTCATATGAAAAAACACGCATTTTCATCTAAATTGATTCTAGAATATTTTATAATATTATGTATGATCTTCCAACAATTCCAAGTAATTAAGCGGTTTAATTCTCATTACTAAATAATGATTTCCACTTTAATTAAATTATGACAAAATCACATTTGTCATACTCTTATACAAATATAATTTTGTATAAATCATCTCACTTAATTTAATCAAATTAATTGATGCTATCATGTTTAACCAAAGCTAACAAGATATGAAATCAACCAACTAATTTATCATTGTCATATTCCAATTAAAATGAATAGTCATGAAAGTTCTTATACTTGTAACAAATAGCTGGCATTCTTCCAATATTTTTACATGTCCAGGTGGCGAATATGCTACTCGTAGTCACCATACTACTATATAACAAAACATTCAATTAAATGATTATGGATTAACGATTAAGGAACACCAATTATTCCTTTCAAAACATATTTTGATGTGAGTAGATCTGTGTACATCATCATATCACAACATGCATACTTTAAAAAATGCAAATGAACCAATACACGTATTTAAAGTCACAAAGCTTTAAACTATTAAATTTCAAAAAGATGCATTTTTCCATATTTCAATTGTTTATGACAAATCAATAATTTATTTATTGAATATTCATCATTTCATCATGTAAACATCTATTCGCATGCACTCTAATTTTTTTTTGAATGGATACAACTTATAATAAAAGACCAATCATTTTCATTCACTTCAATCTATATAAAACATATATCATATCATGAAGACACATACTCATGCCCTTTTATAGATAAAAAATAGATAATCGAATGCCATTTCATGCATCAAAACAAATAAATTTATGCTACACAATTTCAAAAATATCGCACCATTTCTGAAATAAACTGTCTTTAATGGGAAAAATACATCTTACATCTTTCCACAGCAACATGCAGATTTTATTTTTCACTCAAAATATATTATATAATTACAGAAATTTTGGCTCTAATTATTTATGCATGAATTCAATTGATAATACCACAGTAACATTATCCACCAATCCTTTTGAATCAAGGGAATTGAATTATACAAATCCATATTGATGAACATAATAAAACTTATCTGATGTTTCCGATTATTCTCTCCGATTATTCTCTATTGCATCTCTTTCTGACAGGTTCACATTGCAGTTTCTCCATTAGTGGTGTAAGTTGACATTATATGCGCCAGACAAAAATTTAATGAAGAAATTATTTGAATTTATCATTTGCACATAAAATATAGTACGTACATAAAGCAACAAAAATAAAATTTCATCTTAAAATTGTTGGGGATATTACACCGATAATGTTCATATTATATTTATATTAATGCATACCGTTTTATGCTCATGAAATCGAAATAAAATTCGACTTACCGAAATAGTTGAGAAGACAAAGTAATGATTTACCGAAATACATGAATGTAGATTCACCACTTGATTGTAGTCATGGTGGTTCCATTCTCTATTGCAGAAATATCGTTTGAGACTGACGGAAAATATTGCTTCCACTTAAAGGGATTGACGAAGAAACAAAAGAATGTAATCAAGAATTTTAAAGAACAATCAAAAAAGGCTTAAATAAAAATTGTTAAATGATGAATATACATTTATTTTTAAATAAAACAAAAAGAAAAAGAAAAAATTAATTGCAATCATAGTCCTAAATTTTTTTAAAAACACAAATGAGTTCCAAATAAATTATTAAGAGGGTAATTAGCATATAATATCCCTACCATTCATTATTATTATGAAAAGGTTAATTTCTTTCTTTCTTTCTTTCTTTCTTTCTTTCTTTCTTTTGATATTTTCCCCCTTAATTACACATTTGATTACGCAAACCATCATTTTTATCAATTTTCATTCAATTTCTCAATAAAGAGATGTGAAATGACGAACATACCCTCATATTTAAATAAAAAAGTTAAAAAGAATTAATTGCAACTATAGTTCCAAAAAAAATTAAAATGTGCAATCGGGTCCCAAATAAATTATTAAAAAGTTCGAAATTAAAAAAAAATTTTAAAAAAAAGTGCAAACAAACCCCAATTAAATTATTAAAAAAATTAGAAATTATTTTTTTTTAAAGTGCAAACGAGTTCCAAATAAATTATTTAA